>BQNB010016695.1:0-71225 GCA_026074375.1 Tanacetum coccineum | reverse complement strand
ATAGCATCATCCGAGTTTGATTCAAGCAAAAAGGGTGCCCAATAGAATTCAATCGTAGCATTGTAATCCTATAATAACAAATAATCATGGTAAATAGATGGAGTATATATCAGAAAAGTTTTGCGTTTAGCTTTTACTTGTGTGCTAAAAATGTTACCTTAGCAGTAAAAACAGTGAGAGAGCCGAAAGTTTCCATGGATTTAGCATTATCCGGGATGAGTGAATGGAGAAGACACACCATCGATACGTATTGGCCTCTGTTTAAAGAATCTCCAACAAACATCATCCTCTTGTTTCTTAATGTTTCCAGCATTAGTGATGCATTGAAGCTGTGTCATTGATTATCACAAAAATCAAATGTACGTGAGCAAAGATTTAAGTATACCATATCTGTAGTTTCATAGCAGACTAATTGTTTGCTTAACATTTTTGCTTGTCAAAGTAATCAAAGCTAACCCACAACAAGCTTAACATTTTTGCCGTTAAAAAAACAATGTCTTTCACATATTATCATAGATGTGTAATTAATGTTAAGTGTTAACCAATAAAAATTACATTGATTATCAATATTATGGAAATGTTAATTAAGCAACAATAAACTTTTAAGAAAAATGATTTGTATGCCTAATACTTATATCTAAAATTAGACCTAAAGATATGATTGATGCATTTGAAAATTTAATTGGTAGGAAAAGATGAAAGAGAAAAAATGTATCACACTTATCAAAAGATGAATGGTGTAAAAATATATTGTTATCTATTGAAGTTTCACAAGTAATTTATGGCACCCTTAATTTAATATTACACACTATCTAATTAATTGTATCATTTAACTAATGGACTAAAGGTTATAGCATGTAATGTTAAAAATTCATATATATGGGGTTTTAAATATTCTTTACAAGATTATACAGTAGTTCAGTAGTTGACTTGAACTTGATACCTAACAAAACTGGTACTGTATGTAGTAGTGTATTCTATTTTTGTACTATTGTGGATCGAAATCTCAGACTCAAGATTAGGTAGAATAACCGTTGATCTAACTCCAATCAAATTCAAAACTTAATGCTCACTCGTTTTTATGTGATTCATTTTTCTTTTGATGTTTCACATGAATATACATATAGTACTATTTTAACCTTAAATGTCAAACAAAAAGGTAACCTTTTGGTAGTAATTTGGTCATTATTTTCTTACACAACCATTGTGTAAGTAAGACAAATTGATTAATTAGTATCCCTTATCACCCTTGCTTTCTTTATCATAAACAGCAAATAGTGAAAACAGAACTAGAGTTTACCTTGGTAGAGAACAACCATGGGGTTGCCATCTCCAAAACTGGTAATCCCGGTCTGGCCGGCCGTGTTCTTGACATGTTAGCTGTGGTTGTATGTACGGACATTCGGATTCTTGGTACAGCGGCCGGTTTATAGGATCCCACACCCATTTGCCACTAAAATAATCACAACCATTCACCGTCTCACCAATCGTAAATGGCAACTTCTTGTAATGTTTCTCTAATTATCATCACATGTACAAAAACTGTCATTTTTTTGAAATTTTACATAATTTTTTGGAGGTAACACACTAACACCCTCCATTACCATAAAAAAGAATTATATATATCTCCTTTCAAAATTTTAAAAATATTGCATGAATAACACCATTGAAGTTTCACGTAAAAGCAGACCGATCCACATAATAGATCGCTACGTAATTCATATGCATAGTTAAGTTTGGAAAGATGTTACAAACATAGTACAATGTTAGCATTTGACATTTTTGTTTTAGCATTGCAAATGCACACTTTTGACATAGACAAAATCTCTAAATCTTGTTTATTTTTTCTTAACAACGCGTCTAACAAGGAAAAGAAACTTACTGGGAGTAGAAATTAGTGGTTGATTTGGACTAATGATATCAAGATCAAGTTGTCCGAGAATGCAACCAATGTCTTGGCCGTAGAGGAGGGTAGCGAAGAGTATAAAGGCTAATAACGTGAAAATATACGGTGAAAGTCGAGCTTTTCTTATAAGATTTGAGGTTGAGGAAGATGAAGATATTGGTGGTGGCTTCATACCTTTTTTCTTAAATTTTAGAGTGTAACTGTTAAGTCTTTCTTGGTTGATTTTTGGTATAATGAACAAATGTGTGTTTATATGTTGATGCATGCTTCAATAATATGACAATATTTTAATAATGAAAACTATTGTGACATATGATGCTTTGGATTTGGGTTTTGTTAATAAATTTACGTTGAATTTCCTTCTTTTGTTTTTTAAGTACTAGTATTAATTGTGATTTAAAAACACATAATATAAAGGTCCCTCCGAATTGTATTTTTTTTCTTTCTTTCACACTAAATGCGTAGAGTTTTCATGCATAAACTTACGTCTTACGGCATTAAAATGGAGAAGAATTGTTTTGAAATTATAAAATGTGAGTTAGATGATACTGGTATGATTTTGGGAGGATCATGTGGAATTATTGTTATTGTTGTCAAAATGCGTGGCTAATTAAATTAATGGTAAAATACTAAAATGTGAAAAATATTCTCATCATCTAATTATTCATTTTTAACTATTACGAATTAAAATTTTCTAAAATTCATATAAACTTTACCGCTAAATTTCTCTCACAAAAATAAAGTAAATCGGGTCCTTTAGTAAGTCTCACTGTTATGTTTGTGAAAAAACTTTACCGTTAAAGTTCATATGAACTTTAGAATCTCATTCCCATGAATTATACATGTTCATTTCTTATGACAAAGCTAAAACTGATGCTAATAATTATATCAATTTTTAGTGTCTTTCTTCATACTTAAATTTCAAATAAATATGTTTTACATAGCAATAGTAATAATGCGATACCTTCTAGCTAATGTCGTAATCGATCGACAGCTTCATTTATTGAAACGGTTGCCTATTAACAACTTTTGTATTTTAACTAAAAGTTTTGGTGGCAAATCATTTTATAAAATTTTATCAAAAATAAGTTGGTGTTAATAGTTGATTAAAAATTGTATTAGTTGAATAATTATGTCTTGATGATCACAGCTTGTCTACTACATAAATAAAATTAATATATGGTGAGCAAAGCAGTCAATTTGAATACTTTCATCATATCCCCTAGAAAATCATTTTATATTGTTTCCTTCACTTTACTAATACAATGATTTTATAACAAATTTGATATTATACCATTATATATTTTCTAAAATTTGATTATGGAAAATTCATATATATATGTATTTAAATTGAATTTATGGTGAGTGAACCTGGCATTACGGGAAATGTTTAAAAGCGTTTTGAAGCAACTAACAAGTAGAGTATAGTGTTTTGTACAAAATGCTTGTTTGGCAACAAGCAACTAGCATTTACAATTTTTTTTAAACGTTTCAAATCAAAATGCTACTTGAAAGAGCATTTACTTGCAGCTAGTGTTTATACTTAATAATTACAACCATATAACTATGTTAGCAAACACTTTATCAAAACAAACAACTAATAAATAGGTATGGCAACGGATAAAATATGATTTAAAACACATGTTGTAATAACTGATTGACAAACATTGTTATAGTTAGAAATAATAACCTACACATATTGACATATTTCTTTTGCTAGCATATTTTTGTAAGCAAAGAAAGATATGATAGTTGGAGGGTAATTATAGCGATGGTTGAATAAGAAGCTATCATGGAAACTTGGCTTTTAAGCTAAGGTTTGTTTGTGAAAGATGATCAATCATTTTCTCTCTTTTCTAACCTTTTATCAATTGATTCCAAAAGGGTAATCATTTTTTAAGGTTGGATTTGGAAAATTCATTATAATTTGTTGCAACGTTTGTCTATTTAAATATTTGCATTGTGGAGGTTATGCACTAAACATCGTGTAAAACTCGATTTAGTATTTTTAAGAACTGGTTAAAAAAATATATAGTTTGGTACACAATATATCAAAACAAATGTGGTTAATATGACTGTTCTCTTAACCACAAATGAACTTATACATAGTAAAGTTTAAACTATATCTATTATACTAAAAGATTCAGCCCCTTAATTTAATGGGGATGTATCTTAAATGTTCTCAACTCAAAACTGCAGTGAAAAGGCTAATGCTACAGTTAATCTGGAAGTGAAAATCAATTACCGAATTCATCTCAAGCCCAACCCTACCTCTTTAAACTGTTTCGATCGTACTATCTATAACCCTATTACAATTCCATAACCCTATTAATGAATCAGTATGACAACCCTTCAACTCTAAAAAATAAACATTATCATCCAGTTGGTTCAATGGCCGCACAGGTAACTTCTTTTTACCTAAATCTATTTTCACGTTTGGTATGTGGTTATGAATAATATTTGTTTTGATTTCATATATGATTTGGATTTTCGTTTATCAAAACAATTAGGTTTTTTTTTTCCTTCAAAATTGGAATTGATGCAGATTTTTTGGTATCACAATTGATTATCTATTTTTTAATCTTGTTTTACAGCTCTGTCATGAAGACGCAAATTTAATTCATTATTATCTCACTAATGTTTCATTCTGTTTTGTTTGTTGATTGCAAGCTGTTACCAACTTTGATGAATCTTGGTATGTCATTCATTTTTTTAAATGCGATTTATTTTATATATGGGATTGTGAAACATTTAAGATACATAAGGTGTTCGACGAAATGCCTGAATGAAACATTTAGGGATGTTTGTTTTGCATAATATAGCCGCTTATTGCTATTAGTATTTAGGCTTAATTTTGTCATAACGCACTTTTTATTATTTGAAACTACTTTTTGCAGGAGCAGTGTGCAAGGTTCTTGGCATATCATTAGCTGACAAGAAAAGGTATGCTTGCTCTCGTCATTAAACGCTTTAGATTGTATGTCTTACCAAAACTATTCACTAGGTGCTCTTACACCATATTTGCTTGATGACTTTAATAACGTTGTTCGATTTTGTTGCTATGCTATAGTCAAATCCATGTATATGCCTTTGTTATATCAAAGTTTTTCTACGACTCCATTACTGTTTCCTTTTTTTCTGACCCATTTACTTAAAAGTGGACTGACTTGAAAACAACTGATGTGGTTGGCCCGAAAGAAGGGTGGTTGAAGTGATCAGCAAACTGATGTGGTTGGCTTTTGTGTGCACTTCAGTCGCTTTCATGGCTTCTTCATATATAGTAGTTGGTCGAAAATATAAATGGGATGCAATCTTGATAACAGTTGTAGGTGGAATTATAATGGCAGGGGTTCTTGGTACCATGATTATGTTTTTAAGTCCAAGAAAACACGATCAGAGATAAAGGAGAAGATTGTAAAAAGTCGTTCAAACTCATGGCATCATTTCGAGTTTACAAACTCAAAAGTCGACATAATCTAAACGCATATTAGTAACATGTGATTGGCCATTCCGTCTAATGTTTATAGTAGGTATAGTCAAAGATCGACCCTGAAATTTTGAATTCAACATACTTGGTCTTTGTTTTTCTTGGTTAATGACCCACGAAAGGTGGTAAATCTACCAAGATCCTTTGATGGCATAAGAAGCTATAACCGGATACTTATAGAAGAACACATTGACACATAAATGGTTTCAAAGAGTATGGGTTAGTTAATAATATATATATTTTTATGATATGCGTTCTCATATTATTCAAATACTTAATGTAAACAATTAAGATACCAGGATGTGAGCCATTAGAAAGCTACTGCACTTTTATGAGTAGATGGTTCGAGCTCCCACAACGAGCTCATTATAACTCTACACTAAAACAATCTGCTAATGGGCTAATTCTTTCTAATGGTGTTTCAGGCCAAGTTTGTGCAGTTTAACATTAATTTTTTTCTAAAATCATCCTCAAATATATTTTTATTAAACAATATGTTAATATGTTCAGGTGTATGTTGGACGTCACTGATATGTTTTTGCTTCATAATATATCGCATTTCTCACCCAGTGGATTACAGTTTATACTTTGTTTTTTTTTTTGTTTCTTGCATTTAGGCTAAAGTCAAGACATATGAAGTCAATGTTAATATGAGCTTATACATTATTCTTTTTCATTTCTTTCAAAATCATTTTAGGGGTACTCTTTTTTTAAACAGTTGGATGTTAGCATGCATTTGTCAATGCTATTCTCCTCCTTATGGATATGGTTCTGAATCCTCTCCGTGATTGCACATTGGAATGTATCTTTTTGTGTTTTTCTAATTTTATATTGCGTGTCCTACTTTTTCTTAAGCCAATTGTGGGTTAGTGCGCTATCGGCTTAGACTAACTGAGTATTTTTTCTTTAACATTTGTTTCCCATTTCTGTCGTTTTAGCTATTTTGGTATGGGATATTCTATTTGTCTATCTTCAGTGGATCGCCATTCCTATTATCATATGGTTTGTATTTAGTTAACTGACTTTAATCAATTTACCGGAATCCATGTTGTACATCAGGTTTTGGTGAACAGTTTACCTCTCGCAACCACTCAAAGACAGCCAATTATTTCTACTTTTTAAAAAGGCCTCCTGGAGCTATATCCTTCCGTCCTAAAGCCCTCTTAGCATCTATTAATTATGCAGCTACAAATGGTACCATTTGATGGAAACACATCAGCAGCTCGCTTGGAGAACAGTTATCAGATTACTTGCCGAAAAGTCATTAAAAGCCAACCTTGAGCTTGCCAAATTTTTAAAGCAGCTACAAAGGTGCCCTAGATGAAACGCGATCATCAGCCCCTAAATGGAGAACAAGTGATCAGATTAACTGCCGACGAAGATTCATTAAGAAGCCAACCTTGTATGATTTGATGAATGATATGTGAGCTACAAAAAACGGCTGCATAACATTATTTAATCTTTATAATTGTTAATAATACAAATGCAACTTTGGTATAGAAATTTTATAACAGCCTAATGATTAACCATACATTTGGTACTGTAGATTTGGGTTGTAAAATGAATATCCTATCTGTATTAAGGCTAACCTCATTAGGACAAGGGATATGAGAAATATTATCATATCTGTCTTATATATCAATTTCCTGAAACCATCGCTTTTAAAACCATGTTGCATACAAAATTTACAGGATTTAACAATGTTCTTTCGTCTGGCATATAACTCATTGTAATAATATCCCATTTTGCCATTTGGAAACAATTTGGATTAAAAAAGTGCCTCTTTAGAAACCTTTACAAAATATGAGTTCGTACAATCCAAATATAGAATTTTAGTTCAAAAAATAAAATTGAATAGTGTTTAGAGTTTGCACATAGCAAATACTTAAGCAGTCACAAACATCATTTACAAAAACAAAGGCACAATTGTTATGCATGATTACAGTAGCAGCAGTATGAAAAAGGCAGACATATTACAACTGAGAACGATAGAGCACCGTTTCAATGCACACATTTACCGAATATATACATAAATAGAAATTATTATAGCAAATTTAATGAATTATTATTAACTTTGCAATTGAACAAGTTCCCCCAATCTATCGGCTTTAATCGTCACCCTAATGAAACGGATTCATGCTTTTAAAACTTATTTTGGAAGAGCTGTATGCTTTTAAGCTTCTTTTAACTCAAATTAAAATTTAAATGATTTTATACCTACTTGCCTAAACATTACGAGTCATGTTTCAATTACATGCACCAACATACTTACACCTCCCCAAATCACAAAAACGTATGCACTCAACAATTAGATACAACCCGTGTGCATCGCACGGGTAACGCATCAACATTCTAACAAAATCATTATGCAAGCAACCACATAAGAAAAAATTTTGACACAAGCCGTGTGCATCGCACGGGTCTGCATGCCTCGTACCTCTAATTAGTCACTTGAGTGGTGGTGGAGTACTAGATTAATGTTGATAAAATGTTACTCCTTATTAAAGATTGTGTTGGTAATATATTAGAAGGAAAAAAAGGTTAAAATAATTGATTAAAGGGGTATTGATTAATGGTAGCCCTACTTCTGAATTCTCTATTAAACGAGGCTTAAGGCAGGGCGATCCCCTCTCGCCTTTTTTATTTATTCTCGTTATGGAGGGTCTCCATTGTGCTATCTCTATTGCGGTCTCTTCAGGTCTTGTTCAGGGAATCAAGATTAGTTCTTCTGACATCATTTTATCTCATTTATTTTATGTTGATGATGTGATTATTACCACTGATTGGAATTCTAATGATTTAGATAACATCATTCATGTGTTTCACGTGTTTTATCTAGCTTCGGGCCTTAAGATCAACATTCATAAATCCAACATTTACGGTGTTGGAGTTTCTAATGAAGATGTATCCTCGGTGGCTAGAGCTTCAGGTTGTGCTTCTGGCTCTTTTCCTTTAACGTATCTTGGTCTCCCGATTGGCTCCAATATGTCTCGTATATCCAATTGGCAACCGTTGATCGATCGGTTCCAATTGCGACTTTCCTCTTGGAAAGCGAATCTTCTTTCCATCGGGGGCCGCCTCACTCTTATTAAGTCGGTTCTTGGCAGCCTCGGCATTTATTATCTTTCGATTTTCAAAGCTCCTGAGCTTGTTCTTAAAGATTTGGAGAGGTGTCGCGCTTCTTTTTTCTAGGGTAGTTCGATTAATAACAAGAAGATGGCTTGGATCAAATGGCCAAACATCCTTCCGTCGTTTGATAATGGTGGTTTGAATATTGGTAGTCTAAAGTCCTTCAACCTCGCTCTTCTTCAAAAATGACGATGGAGGATGTTTTGTTTTCCGAATACTCTTTGGGTGAAAATCATTAAAGCTTTTCATGGCAAATTAGGGAGCGTTTTATTGCATGGCTGCAGTGTTTAAAATGGTAGCTTGGTCGAAAGATTAAATCGTACGTCCAACTATCTTCACTCGAAGGGTATTATTCCCCTTAATTGTCTTCGTTTTCGTGTGGGTTGTGGCACTCGTATACGTTTTTTGAAAGACATTTGGATCGGAGAATCTCCTCTTTGTACCAGGTACAATAGGCTTTATTGCTTGGAACAAGAAAAAGATTGCCTTATTATAGACCGCAATGACAACGGTTATTGGAAATGGAATTGGTCTAGGGACGATTTAGGGGTTCGAAACTCAGCCTCTTTGGGAGATCTTATTTCCGATATATGTGACGCCGATCTAAGTGTGGAAGAGGATACTTGTGTGTGGTCGTTAGCTAAAGATGGTTCCTTCTCGGTTGGGGAAACGCGTCGTCATATTGACGCCAAGCTTTCCCCTTCGTTGACAACTCCAACTCTTTGGGACAAAGTTCTCCCGCGCAAAGTTAACATTTTTCTTTGGAGAGTGCCCTAGATCGCTTGCCTAATCGATTGAATCTATCATCTCGCGGTTTGGATATTCAATCTATCTTGTGCCCCATGTGTAACAGTAATGTAGAATCGATTTCTCATACTCTTTTCGAATGTGACGTTGCTTCTGGGCTATGGAAATTGATTGGTAATTGGTGTGATTTCTATTCCTTCATTTACTTCGTTCGAGCAAATGAGATCGTGGCTTCTGTCTCGGCATGGTTCCAAGCAAGGGAATCATTGTTTATCCGTTATTTTTGCTTCTCTTTGTTGGCTAAGGTGGCGGGATTTAGGTTCCACTCTGGCGTGCCTTCAAAGCTCTTAAGGAGATAACGAAATGGAAGTTAAGCTCGTTGACCTGTTAACCTCTACACAAAAGCTCGATGAGGAAGAAGCTGACTATTTGTATGGCATGTTGATAAATTCAAGAGGGAGTTTTATCGAACTTAATATATTATTACTATATGGGAAGTTGCATGAAAATATCTAGACGAAGTATGGAAGTAATTAAAGGCATGTTTTACTTTAATCTTGGACTTGTATGTCATAGAGAATGATGATGCGTGACTTGTTTATAATTGTAAACGTGATTGGTTAGATTGTGACTTATTTAATTTTTAATCACCAGTAGAAACTGGCTTGCATATTCGAATACACTCTCTAACGTCCTTTGCATGTTAGATTTTTTTCTCTTAATAATATCTATGCGTTTCGAAAATAAAGTATTACTTGATTAATTACGGGAAATATCGGATTATAGTGATATAATCCGACTGCTGAAAGACTATGACAACCTTCATATGTTTGAGAGACACCAACACAGACGCCAATACAGCTTCCATGATTATGCAAATTGGAACAGTTGGGACTCTATAAAAGTGGAAGAGCATGCAACCATTAGACCACGAAGTGACCATCCACATACAAATCATGAGACGTTTATTGCTTTCATATGCATCTCTCTCTACACGCGCTCAACTTGGAGTTACTATAATGTATTATGATGTTTTATCAGTGAGAAATCTATGAAAAGTTTACATAAGATAGGAGGATATAAAAAAAATCCTTTATTGGATCTATAACATCAATTGTGATAAGTGAGTTGTTACATCTGCACTTTTACTTTTTATATAATTAGATTTTAAAGATTAATTCTTATATTTACATATGTAATTAGAAACATCTACACGTGCAGCCTTGTATCTTCTTAGCAAATTATGAAAGTATATCTGTCACACATATAGAGTTTAATGCGATTATGCCTTGATAGAACTTAAGACATGCTGACACATCAAGAGCGATCACTCAGATTCAACTCTTGTTGTCGCACGAACGTTACGAATTATCATTCGATCTTTGTCATTTTTTTTTAAATGTATTGAGAGGTAGGCTGAACTTATCTATTTACTTATGAGCGGAATATTTATTCTATTCGAGTTTTTTTTCTATATGACCAACGTCGGTTGTGTCCCATTCTCCTTGTACAGATTGCGGATAAACATTCTCTTATCATCTTTGACTTTTCATATAGAATATACCAGCGTGACTCTATTGAGTCATATCAAATCCATACAATGTGCATAGATGTTTCAGATTCGTGAGTATGATGACAAAGACAAGATTGATCTGAATATCACTCTGTGTTAGTCTGAGAGAGTCTGATAGATAATGAAAAAAGAGCTCTATAAGAAATGAATCTAAACAGAATCGAGTACTTGTACAAGATTCTCGTTCAGTTGTGAGTACTTTCAGACAGAACTTTACTCACTATTGTAGAGGAGTAAAAAATAATACGCATACTTTTTTGTCAATCTACACATACGATGGAAGCAAAATTGATGAATCAAAGGTGTTTATCTTCAGTAGATGAGCTAATAGAGAGCTGATTGATAATGAAAAAAATGCGAATGAAACAGAATTTCCCACGGGGGGACTATCCCACTAAGACAGCTTAGATTGAATCTTCATAAAGGAAGTACGGAAAAGATATAATATCAAGTCTGAAGAAAATGACAGACACTCTGAAGATGTTGATCATAACAACAATTACGTCATGTGAATTAGAATTCATCGTGTGTACCTTTGTCAGTTATTCAAGGTCTGATGTGATTTTTTCACTCGAAAATGTGATTGGGCTGTAATATCAATTTATATACATTCGAAAAAAAAAAAAAAGAGTATCGTCAAAAATCACATCTGATAAAAATCACGTCTGAAAATTAAATCTCATGAGATTTGTTTTACAATCTCATGTGATTGTGATACAAATCTATGTGATTCTTTCACACGTTGATTGAAAAAAAAAATTCGAAAAAAGAGTTCGTCGAAAGTATATAGAAGTGCCCTCTATAGAAAGATGAAAAATTACTCGTTGCGATACTTTCGACGAACTTTTTTCCGTTTTTTTTTTCAATCACGTCTGAAAAAATCGCATGAGATTTGTATCACAATCTCATGTGATTTCAAAAAATCCCATGATATTTTTTCTAACGTGATTTAAAAAAAATCGAAAAAAGTTCATCGAAAGTATATATAAGTGCCCATCTATAGAAAGATAAAAAAATACTCGTCGCGATGGTGTATTTTTTTTGTTTAACGATTTATCGTTTGCTAGATATTTAAGTTTTAAGAAAAATGTGGGAAAGTGGATGATGAAAAAATGAGTGGTTAGAATTAACCCATTTGTTTTTTTTTTTGCCCTTGTTTTTTGAGGATCTCAACTCGTTTTACATGCCGGTATTAATTATGTTCTCCAACTCGTTTGGTTAATTATTTATTTAGTGGTGTAAAAAATTTATTATATGATCGCAAAAGTTTTGTTTTCTCTTTGTTTATAAGGATTCTCAACATATTGTTAAACCAAAACTTAAGCTTTTAATATGTTTCAAACCTTTTCATGAAATTACCACTGTGCACGCCCTTAAACGGTAAGAGAGTTGGGTGCAGCTCGTCATAGGCACACACTGGTGTGTTATAGGCGCACTGTTGTGGTCATAACGGCATGTGTGTGTGTTTATTTATTTATTACTATTATTTTGTTGTAAAATGAGGTTTTTTAGTGTGTTACTCAATGTTTTGAAAACCGGGTTTTGAATCGACCCGGTCGAGTCACCGGGTCACCGGGTTACCGGTTCAACCGGTTGGACCGCCGGGTCAACCCGGTTTTCCAATATATATATATATATATATATATATTTTCAATAATTAGAAAGAAAGTATGTATATAAATCATGAAATATTTCATATATTAAGCCTAAAGACTATTTATTAACAAATATAACATGTAAAATTAAAATTACGTCGCAAATATATACAATTAACATGTTTTATTTATAAAAAAATACGAAAAAACCGAAACCCGGCCGGGTCTCATGACCCGGGTTGACCCGGGTCACTCCAAACCCGGTCAAACCCGGCGGGTCAAACCGGGTTTCGAAAATATGAAACCCGGTTTAATTTGACCCGTTTTTTCGGCCGGAACCGGTTCAACCGGTTGACCCGGCCGGGTCGAACCGGGTTTCAAAACACTGCTTTTTATAAAGCACTCCTCGTGTTTTATTATTTTTTAGTTCTCTTAACACACAAAGCCCTCACACACTTACGTCATCTGACATACGATCGAGTCTTCTTTGCTTAGTCTAGACACGTTGACATGGGTCACCGTAATAAGGGAGGATATCGGCACAACCCCCATTACGGGTGGTCTAAAACCAAATTTGAGATTTTTTTGTCGACCAAGATCGTTTTGATAAATGCGATTGTTTAAATTTGATATGGAACTAAATTAAACAGTCAGAAGCACTCGTGTTTAGGTTGGACTGTATGGGTATATTTGAAAGATGAGTTGTGCAAACTCACGTGTGACTAGTCATCCCACCCATTAAAAGTCGCGTGCGAGTTAAGGTTTTTTGAGGAATGTGGTGAGTAACTCACCACTGGTGAGTTATATAATTGTGGGTCTTCTCTTTTTGATTTAATGTATTTTATTTTGGTTGTGAGTGTTTGTGAGTATTTAGTGAGGTATATTTTATATAAAAGTGAGTATTTTAATAAACTGACGAGTTTATTGTTTTGCTATTACGGTTTGATAATATAAGTTAGTGAGTTTTATAGTTAGATAAAGATAGCTGGTGTAACCAACATACCATCCAACAACCTTAGTATTATCAACCATGATTTTTAACTTTTTCTTTTTTTAAAATACGTCTAAGACTAGTCATATTAATTGATAATATCGTCGACGATAAGAAAGCACCCGAAAGACCGAAACTCATGTGGTGTACAATGGCTGAAGTATATGATGTCACTATTATCGACTATTTATTTGATTTGATGGAACGTTAATGGATTAAAAACAATTTTAACACGTATTTTTTTAGCATTGTATTAAATACATTTAAGACACTTAAAAAATCAAACATATAAGTTTTTATATAATTACATAATTATATTATTTTAGAGTTTTTTATGAGATTTGATCTTATATAAAAATAATTAGACCAACCAGGTCGCTTGATTTTGACACGTAAATAAAATCGTGCGATTTGATTGGTTAAAAAAATACAAATTAAATTCAATTTAGTCAAAATTGAAAATTTTGGTGGAGAAAAAAAAACATAAAAATATATGTGCAAAATTATGAAAACAAAAACTTAAAAAAAGAGGAGGTAATTAATAAAACTTTAGTGGTTGAATTTTAAATAAATATATGAAGTTAAATCTAAATTTATAAGTTTTTATGTTTTTTAATAACTTCAGAAAAATATAGTAATAACCTTTTAGACTTTGTACCCCTAGACTTTATATTTTAATTTAAAAAAACAACATATATATGCACAAGATTATTGATTCAACAAGAAAAGCACAATTGTTAATTGTGAATACAACACATCGAATGTAATGATTAAACGAACATACACATTATTTTCCCTTTATGAGTTTAAGTAAATATTCAAAAAAAAAATATTATTACTATATTCGTTCAATAAATAACTTATTGTATTCTATTTTTTATAAGATTAATCACATGCGTACATTAGTTTAGAAAGATTATTAAATAACGGCCTAAATTATTATTAACACAACAATGTAATTGGCAAACATAAGAAATAGTATTTTTTTGTTTCTTTTATATGGTATCAAGCATTTATTATAACTGTTACAATTGTTTAAGTTATGATAAACTCGCATCCACTATTACTGAAACAATGATAAACAAAATCTTCAATGTGTAAATACAAAAAAATAACAATACTTGCAAATTTAATACTTAAATAAAATTTAATGTCACGTGCATGCACGTGTATTAAAACTATTAAATAAGTATAGTGTACAATCAATTTGACACGATCAATTAAAACATAACTAAATACTTTTTAAATAGTATCAATAAAAGTTATGTTTATCTATACTACATATAATGGAGGAAGACCCTTCTCCTCATTAAATGCTTTCAAACTTAAAAATTACAACATCTAAACATCTATATATAATGTACAACTTTTTAATGCACTAACACACAACAAACTTCAAACATACAAACAAAGAAACATATTGTACAACTTTTTAATACATAATTAAACACTCCTAATAAAAAAAACACCAATTACTTAGAAATACAAATATTAATGCAATATGTACAATTAACCAATACACAAACACACATTTATTGATTGGTCAACATAATTAATATTATTCTTAAAACACCATTAATCCATTAAACACACTAATTAATTTTATTTTTAAAACACCTCTAAAATAAAAAGTACATATTATTATACACATTATACAAATTAATAAAACACAAAAAAAAACTTCATACAATTTATATGCTAATACATATAGTTTTGGAAACCGGACTGGGCCAACGTGTTCAACCAAGAACATGACAGTGAAACACCGTTCAGCAAGCAAATAAAAAGACCGTCGAAAACAACACCGGAAAAGATGAACCGTAACGAAACATATAAAATATGAGTGAACACAGGCAAGATCGGAGATCAATTTTCATCTACACGTTTTCTTCTCTGGTTAATCAAACAGGGTATCCGCCAACCAATAGTAATCAGCTTCACGCAGGTACCCTGCTAGTAACTATTTAATGCAGAAATACATTAAATCATAGCTACAATCCTCCATAAAAAATACACAAAAAATAATTCAGTGACCCACAGAAAGGACTCAAGAACCCACAAAATGACTCAGGGACCCACGATTTGTAGCACAAAATTGTAGACAATTGGCTACAAAAAATTGTAGCTAATATATTCCCATATAATTAACTATGGTCGCTGCCGATTCAACTAGCCATTAAAAGCCCTCCGAAAACGAACCAGATAGGACCGGTCGAAACCGATAAAATGAGTGAACCGGGCCTGACTGAGATTATTTTCTTTTTGTTTTTCTCTGATTAATCAAAAATATCCGCCCGCTTCAAATATGCGAATGCCTTGCTAGTTTTATTTAACCCATAAATGTGAGACAAAGCTCTTTGATAGTTTGATGTCCAATCTTTTGTACTACTTTTCAAGGGTATTGCACTTTGGTGAAGCATATTCAAGAGATTTACCTATTTGTCCATGTGAGAAACCAATTTTTTTGCAGAGGCCATTGTTCACTAACATTTCGAGAATGACCTAACTGATCGCGCATATCTTGTGGTTGTCAACTCAGATGACCAACGTGTCCGCCCATGCATGATATATACAATAAACAAAATGGAAACAAGCCTTAAATTTGTCCACATAGGTTGATCGCGCGTTTGATGTGATGATCAACATTTTTTTTGTCAGTTTGTGTCAGAAATTAAAGTTGATCGCGCGATGTATATGGTGATGAGTAAATTGGGAAACGTGCCTTGATATTACAATACATAACTAGGAAATGACTTAACAATGACAATAGCAGTAGTGATTTGCGAAGTTTTGGGAAACCTTGAAACATTTTGCATGTATAAATGATAGTTGATATCGGTTTCAGGATACTCACAGTTCAAGTGTAAAACAAGAAGTAGTAGTTGATTCCGAAAGAAACGTCTCCTAAATTGTGTTGTGTCTTTGGTTAGTGTAATTCAACGAAACTTGTGTTTTTTGTGTTTTGAGGCGGTTTATTGCTCCGACGGTTGTGTGGGTATTTTATTTGTTACTGCGATTATAAGATGTGATTTGAGCACTACGAGGTTATAATTCTTTTTTAATTGGTTACTGCTTTAATTTATTGTTGTTGATTATATGGGTATTAATATAGTGCAATTTATATTTAATTTAGGTACCATCGTGTTCTTAGTACATGTAAAAGTAGAATGGGTTTGATAAAATAAGTAGAGATCTAATTATGGGCACTCCACGGGAACAATTATTTAGGAACACTTGTTTTGGTTCGTTTTTAAATTTAGAGGATTGGACTAAGAATTGTATTTTAATACATTATATGTTAGGTCGGAAAATGTTGTTAGTAGGTGATAAAACTGAAAATGTTCCATTGTATTACCATATGTTTGATAATTTTTAAATACAATTTGGAAGAGAAGAATTTTGTCTGTTACTTTTACTGGGTTAAAAGTTATGGTGGAAAGTTGGGCCAAACTATAACAACGAGATGAGCCTATTCCTTTTAGGCGACGGGTGTTTCCGTCATCTTTAGATGGTAAACATATTGCAGGGAAAAATGTTGAAGATTTGATTAAGGGCAAGTCATTTTCTAAATTAGACAACGACGATGCTGTTAGCCTTTGTTGTAATCTACTTTTTAAACGTTTAAATGAAAATGTCAACCCAAAATAAAGGTAACAGTAGTCCTGCTAAATACTTAAATAATATAAATATAAAACAAAATATGTGTATTGAGATAGTCGCTAACCTGGTTTTTAGGTTACCCCGAGAAGAAATAATATATGACTTCACGCAATCTTATTTTAAACCTTATGACGTTTAAAAATAGAACTGAGTACATGATGACTATTTAGTTCCAAATTTCTTATGACGACAACTAATACCTCATTTGTGTATGCCTAGAAGTCACAGCGTAGACAATCCCTACCAAGAAGGATGGTTATCCGGGAACGTAAGTTCAACAATACAACTTTAATAAATGTGTAATGTTTATTTTCGTAAATAAATTTATTAATTTTGTTAAGCAAATGAATGCATGGATTGAGATACTCATTAGAAATAGGCCACAAAATGCTGACTGGACTGTGTCTAAATCAGGACAGAATGTGTACATCCTGAAAATAATCAGTTCATGATACACATCCACACATTATTGGAACATTGGATGGTTCAACCCGTCCGTACCCATCATGGAAATATGTTAATTGGGTACTTATTTTTGTACTTATTTATGTTAAAACTTTAACAGCTTTTATGGATGAATAGTATTTAATAAGTTATTTACATTTACTAATTTTTGTTTGTTTAATCTTTGAAGGTGTATATACCAATAAATGTTGGTAGAAATCACTGGGTGACGGGTGCAGTAAACCTACCCCATTCTATTTTTTTATGTCTTTGACTCTATGGAAAGTCAGAGAACAAGGTTTCTGTTGGAAGATCAAATTAAAGCTTGGATGCCCGTTATTAATGGAATGTCATACAACCAGGGTTGGGGATTTTCGATCCCTCAACAAGCTAACTTCAAAGACTGTGGAGTTATAACTTGTTGGTTAATAGCTAAGTTATGTGCTGGTCATGTGCCAATAGTGCCTCATGAGAGTGAAAGATGTTGGGAGAACATTAAATATGAAATGGGTGAACTATTCTATAAGTGTAGGTGTGAGAATACTCAGAATTGTGGTTATGATTAGTTTAGTTTATATATTTTGTATGTTGAAAGACCTACATTTTGCATGGAATAATATTTTATATTACTTTGATATACCAACAATAAGTAAACATTGAATTAATAAAATGTTACAAGCGATGAACATTGTAGTAATACAACTTGATTTAAAAACATACAAGAAAATATGTAAAAATAAACATTTAAAATATTAAAATTCAGTGTCCTTGTCGATTGTAATGTTAAGATAATATTTTGATGGTTTTGGTGTCCAGACAGAAACATTATGAAGTATCAAAACATATCCGACTTTGATAGACTTTGCGTACCCATAATTTTCATCTTGAATGACTTTGTAATGAATTGTACATCTCATTGTACCTGTTGGATCTTTTAGTGTAACTGTCATGTCTCCTAATGAATTTGGTGTACAACTCTTGACAACCCCAACCACTAATTCAAGTTTCCCTTTGATGCAATGTTTTTTTCATATCGCCAAGACAACTAGATATAGTGAGCCCTTCACCATGAAGATAGACAATCGCTTGTAGCCATGGCCCTTGCATAAAATGATCATCTTCAGACACATCTTCATTTACTTTCCTGACATACTCCTGGGTTGTCAATATGTTATCATGACCCCCTGCCTAAACGTCCGCTTTTTTTCGCGCCAATACCTTTTGAAGAATACCCACTGGCCCGGGAATTATCCTTGCTTCAACTTTTGGTGGACGAATGTACAAATGTGGTATTTCACTAGTTATAGAATTAGTAGCACAATCAATAAAGAATTCGACATCATCGTCGTTTGTAATATCTCTTTCAATTGCAGGGAGATTAAACGATAAATTGAACCGGACATTTGGATCTAAATTAAATCTGTTCACAACGAATTCAAGTAACATTGAGTACGTCATATCATCGTAAAAAATGACACCTTCCTCAAATGTATTAAAATGTAAAATACATTTAATTTTTTTTGAAGAGACGTGCATTGCTATGTTAGATAATTTAGAGAATGTTGTAATATGAATATATCGATAACTTATATATAATGTATGAGCATCATAAATTAGTAATGAAAATGATATTATTAGACTTGACAATTCAATGACTGTACAAAAACATTGATTTCACAAGTCAATGACATTTGTTTCATCACTTATTTTTTGTAGCGATTTATGACATTATCTGACAATTCTGTTATAGATTTGACAATTCAATGACTGTACAAAAACATTGATTTGACAAGTCAATGACATTTGTTTCATCACTTATTTTTTGTAGCGATTTATGACATTATCTGACAATTCTGTTGGTTTTTCACATTTGTACATTTTCCACAAAAGTTGAAGCAAGGATAATTCCCGGGCCAGTGGGTATTCTTCAAAGGTATGGCGCGAAAAAAGCGGACGTTTAGGCAGTGGTATGACTCCCAACCCCAACATGTCACCTCCCCCCCCCAGGTGTTCAAGTCAGGAAAGTAAAGCCTACCCTCCCGTGTATTGGACGAGCGATATTTTATGCCCAAGGGACCCATCCGCCGCCTCACCAAGCCCCCGATGCCCCTCCCCCAATCTTCATGGTGAAGGGCTCACTTATATCTAGTTGTCTTGGCGATATGAAAAAAAACATTGCATCAAAGGGAAACTTGAATTAGTGGTTTGGGGTTGTTCCAAGAGTTTGTACACCAAAATTCATTAGGAGACATGACAGTTACACAAAAGATCCAACAGTACAATGGAGATGTTCTACAATGCATTACAAAGTCATTCAAAATGGAAAATTATGGGGTACGCAAAGTCTATCAAAGTCGCGATATGTTTGATACTTCATAATGTTTTCTGTCCTGGACACCATAACACCCATCAAAATATTATTCCCCATCCCTTAACATTACAATCGACAAGGACACTGAATTTTAATATTTTGAATTTTATTTTTACATATTTTCTTGTATGTTTTTAAAATCAAGTTGTATTACTACAATGTTACTCGCTTGTAACTATTTTATTAATTCAATGTTGTACTTATTGTTGGTATATTCAAGTAATATAAAATATTATCCACTGCCAAAATGTCCACCCCCCCCCCCCCGCCCCATAGGTCTCTTCAACATTCAAAAACCCTCATACCCAAAACTAATCTAATCATACCACAAATTCTGAGTTATTCTCACACCTACACTCTATAGAATAGTTCACCCATTTATATTTAATGTTCTCCAAACATCTTTCACTCTCTGAGGCACTATTGGCACATGGACTAGCACATAACTTAGCTTATTAACCAACAAGTTTATAAACTCCCCACCGGTTTTCTTTTTTGACGTTAGCTTGTTGAACGGGATCGAAAATCCCCAACCCTGGTTGTATGCATTTTAGAGAGATAACGGGCCACCAAGGCTTTAAATTGATCTTCCACAGAAACTTGTTCTCTGACTTTCCATAGATCAAAAAGTGACATTAAAAAAAATATAATGGGGGTATATTAGTTTAACTGCACCCGCTCCCCCGAGCATTACAACATTTATTGGTCTATACACCTTCAAGATTAAACAGACAAAAATTCCCCAGCTACCCCCCCACCCCCCCCCCTCTACAACTCACCCCCTCTCATCCAACAATTCTATCCTACCATAAAAGCTGGTTTTAAAGTTTTAACATAATAAGTAACAAAAATTAAGTACCCAATTAACATATTTCCTGATGGGTAGGACGGTTTGTTGAACCATCCCAACTGTTCCCAATAAATGTGTGGATGTGTATCATGAACTGATTATTTTCAGGATGTACACATTCTGTCCTGATTTAGACACAGTCCAGTCAGCATTTTGTGGCCTATTTCTAATGAGTATCTCAATCCACGCATTCATTTGCTGAATCAAAAAATGCGAACAAAATTAATAAATGTTTTTAAGAAAATAAAAAAAATATAAAATCATTTATTATAGTTTGTATTATTAAATAAAATACGTCCTCCTTCGGACCGACAACCATGTCAGCTCTAATGGTTGGAATTGCCTACGCTGCGACTTCTAGGCATACACAATTGAGGTACTAGTTGTCGCCAAAACAATTCTGGAAATAAATAACCCATCATGTAAGAATCTAAATAAACGTCATACGGGTAACCTAAAAAACCATGTTAAAAGGAAATCTCAATACACATAATTGTTAGACTTTATTTATTAAATTAAATAGCAGGACTATCAATTTCATTTTTTTAGCGGGTCGACATTTTTCTTACTAAAGTAAGATACCAGTATCATGTACCACCCAGTTATCACAATGTCATCGCCTCCTACATTGTCTATGCGCAAAAGCGTTCCCAAGGATGCAATGGTGTTGAATAATATATTGTCTTTCTTGGACGGGGTATTTGTTTTACCAACCATGTTTCTTAGGTAATTCTGTTGTAGGATGGCTAATGGCGTATATGGACTCTGGATATATATGCCTCTTCCGATATTTAACCATCACTTACCCTAATATACACCCCACCAAAACAACCCCCATAATAATATATACCAGATGGTTTCCAACATCTAACACGGTCATGAACATAGATATGAGATATAGAGATAGAGATAAGATGAAGAGAGTAGAGAGAGCCTCAACCCAGGATACAACATGCCCGATAAGGCCCCCGCCGTTGCCAATTGCCCAAAGAGTTGGCGTATCCCCCCCCCCCCCCCCCCCCCCCCCCCTCCCCTTCCCTGCATCATGCCCATTATTGCCAATCCAGTAACTATCAAGGCTACGTTGGCTTTGGGGTTTGCCAGTTGTTGGCGTACCATATTAAAGAAAGAGTTGTTTGCTTGCGTATGTGAATATAGGACGATACCACCCTGTGGAAACCAGAAATAAAAAATGTAGTTCAATAATTAACACAACCACCAATAACCATAAAATGACTATCAAATCCACAAAAACACCCCCCCCCCCCCCCCCCCCCCCCCCCCCTACCAGTAGCTTAGGAATCCCTCCAAACCAGCTTATCCATAATTGACTGCCCCTCAACCCCTGATCGGTTCCTCCACATCATATTCACCCCGACCTAACTCACCCGGAACCATCCGACCACATACAACCCACCATTATCTGTCCACCTAGCCCCTCCCCGCACCAAATCAGCTTTTATACCTAACCCACACACACCTTCACTCCACTCGCTTCCCTCCCCCCCCCAGAAAATCTTGACATAAATTCACGTATGGGTACTTCCAATGATTTTGCGGTCTTTAAACACCACACTCAACCAGCACAACCACACCCCAACCCCAACCCCACCCCCACAACCCACCATGAACCCCCGCCGCTGTGTGTGTGTGTGTGTGTCAGGAAACACAACGTCAAAAAAGTAGGCCCTGCTAGAAAGCCACTAACCCGGATCCAGACCTTCAACCTCATACGGTATCAAATCTTTCCGCAGGTACCCGTCTCTTTTAAAAAATATAAGAAGGGACATTAAGTATGAAATAAATTACGTAATCAAATTAGTAAACAATAACATTACTAAAAACTCAACATGGAAGAAGAATCATGAGATGTGTGGATAAAAATTCTTATTGGAAGAAGTCCAAGCACTCTAATTTTGGATAACGCTTTAGGACTTATGTATAATATATCAATCGCAAGAACGGAACAATCCAAATATCCATGTCTAAAAAAAATACCAATTGTTATCAGTATACTTTATTTACACACATAAACTCTCTCTCTCACACTCATTAAATTTATAAACTTAAATAATGACAAACCTTTGAATGCCCTATCAACCTACCCATCCAACTCAACAAATACCACATACGTTTTGTGGCTCAGTGGCAGTGGCGTATAAGGGAAGCCAACATTTAAGTTTGCATTCCTTAGTTGCACTATACCCCCCCCCCCCCCCCCCCCCCCCACCCCACACAACACCAATTCTACCTATCCATCCATTAGGGACCACCGGTTCAATCCCCACCCACCTCATACACCCCACCCCTAACCGGGGCAAAAAATGCTTATACACCAAAGGCTACACCAGCACCTCCCGCCCCTCCCGTCGTCTAATTAGACACCTACTTGCTCTTAATCAATTCGTCAAACATTGTTACCCCGTTTTATGATCTGCATCTAAAGATGATGGAAATACCCAAGTGGATGGATACTCCTCTAAATACATTTCTCCCCCCCCCCCCCCCCCGATTTTCGGCCTAAAGGTAATAGGTTATCCCGTCCACCCCCTCCTCTCCCAGTCCTCCCCCCCCCCCCCCCCCCCCCCTAACCCAACACCCACCTAACCCCCCCCCCCCCCCTCCACCCGTAACAAGACCAACAATCCTCTTCTCTTCCAAATTGTATTTGCAAATTATCAAAGATTTTATGGTAAATACAATGGAACATTTTCAGTTTCATCACCTACTTGTATGTTGTTTGTCGACCTAAACAATATAATGTATTAAAATACAATTCTAAGGTCCAATTCTCTAAATTTTTAAAACGAAACAAAACATGTGTTCTAAATAATTCTTCCCGTGGAGTGCCCCTAATTAGATCTCTAAATCAAAAAAACAAAACAATTACCTACACCATAACCCCCCCCTATTTTATTAACCAAACTTAAAAACCCATTGCATATATTACTACGGCATCACAACCCCAACCCCCACCACCCCCACCAACCCCTCCCCATCCCCCCCCCCCAACACAATCACCCCCCCTCGTAGTTGCTTTAACTCCATCTTATTAAACGCCCAGTAACAGAATCCAAACTTAAAATACCACACAACCGTTGGAGCAAAAACCGCCTAAAAAACCACCCAAAAACACCCCCCCCCCCCCCCCCCCCCCCCCCCCCCACATCCTCCCCCCCCTAATACTACACACTCAAAAGCCACAACCCACAATTTAGGTGAACTCTTTAAAATCAACTACTGCTTTCTTGTTTTACACTTGAACTTCATGAGTATCTCAAAACTCGATATCATCTATCATTTATACATGCTAAAAGTGATTCAAATCGATCGTGAAAAATTACAAAATCACTACTACTATTGTCATTGTTATGTCTCTCCAAGCTAAGGATTGTAATATTAAGGACACATTTTGTGTGGTGTGTGTGTGTGTGTTCACCACCTAAACCATGCGCGATCAACATGATTGGGGCAGACAAAAACAAAAAAAAAGTCGATCGCCATGGACCTTGTGCGATCAACCTATGTGGCAACATTAGGGCTTGGATTTCATTTCGTTAATGCCTAGATTCAATGTGGTGGTGACCCATGTTCTTCGAGTTTATCACCACAGGTATTGCGCGATCAACATGGCCAATTTCGAAAATTCAGCCCCACGAGGTCTCTGCAAGATAACTGAGATATCAAATGGCGAAATAGGTAAAAAATGCTTTAGTAATTGCATTACATCGGCGGCGATACATGTAACTTAGTGTCTCAAAACCTGTAAACTTCAGCTAACCTATGTAAAAAATGGAAGAGTTTTTTTATTACGAGTAACATTAACACAATCTAGTATAAAGATTTATTTTACACTTCTCACCGCCCCCCACCCCCCCCAGTCAAATACTCCCCATCAAGGATAAAGAAAACCGGGTCCCGCAGTAGGCCCCCCCCCCCCCCACAAACAGGAACGATAATATCTCTAGTGACCCCCCCCCCCCCCCCCCCCCCCCCCCCCCCCATCCACCCAACACAGATCATCGTAAATACACCACCCCCTCCATCCCAACCCCCACAAATACAGCACCACCTGATCTTACCACTCTTGTTTAATAGGCAAAAGGTCAACATATAACCAAATGGAGTTGAGATTCCTCAAAAAAAACAATTGGGCCAAAAAAAAAACAATGGGTTTAATCCTAACCACTCATTTTTTCATAATCCACTTTCCCACATTTTTTCTAAAAAATTAAATATCTAGCACTCAAACGATAAATCGTTAAACGAAAATAAATACACCATCGCGCGAAGTATTTGTTTATCTTTCTATAGAGGGGCACTTTATACTATACTTTGACTACTTTTTCGATTTTTTTTTCATACGTCAGAAAAAAATCTCATGGGGATTTTTTGAAATCACATGAGATTGTGATTTTTTTTTACATATCTCATGTGATTTTTATCAGACGTATTGAAAAAAAAACGAAAAAAAAGTTCGTCGATAGTGATCGCAACGTTGTAATTTTTTTATCCTTTCTATAAAGGCACTTTTATATAACTTTCGACGACTCTTTTTCGAAATTTTTTTTTTCAATCCCGTCAGAAAGAATCACATAGATTTGTATCACCAAAATCACGTGTAGATTTATGGATCACATGAGATTGTGATACAAATTTCTGTGATTTTTTCAGACGTGATTATTTTTCATATGTGATTTTTCGACGAACTTTTTTTTCGAATTTTTTTTTCAATCACGTTTAAAAAAATTTGTTTCACAATCTCATGTGGATTTTATGAAATCACATTGACTCATTAAAATCACATGTGATTTGTGATTGATACAAATCTCATGTGATTTTTTCAGACGTGATTTGAAAAAAAATCTGAAAAAAAGTTTTTTTTTATTAGTCGAAACTATCACAACGAGTATTTTTTTAATCTTTCTATAGAGGGCACTTTGCTATATACTTTCGACGAACTCTTTTTTCGATTTTTTTTTTTCATTTACGTCTAGAAAAAAGCACATGAAGATTTTGTCATTTCATAACTCACATGTGATTTTATGGAAATCACAAGAGATTTTTCCAGACGTGGCTCGAGAAAAAAAATCGAAAAAAAATTCGTCGAAAGTATATAGAAGTGCCCCTCTATAGAAAGATGATTTAATTCTCGTCGCGATGGTATGTTTCGTTTTGCGTAACGATTAACGGTTTGTGAGATATTTAATTTTTTAAAAATAGAGTGAAAGTGAGTTTTTTAATTAAATTAAAATAAGAATTAATCTAAACCATTAGATGAAAATAAAATGGATAGGCAAGATGGAACGGTTTGTTTTTTTTGACCATGTTTCTTATAGAACTTTTCTCATACAATGTAATTAAATACGAATTACAATTCAAAGAAAATATGCAACGAAAAGTACATTAAAACTAAAACAAACAAAACTAGGATTGATATTTTTCTGGAATTTTTTCGCTTTGTTAATCAGAGTTGAACCCTCCGTCGGCATCTCTTCGCTATTGTAAGTTTGTAACTGAAAAGACTTAAATCCTTGTCCTTTTGTTGGGACGTCGATAAGTGCACATTACTTTTTCCACACTAGTCGCATTTTCTCTTGGACCATATCCTTTAATATGTTTCTACTTGACGCTTCCCACTGTTGATTTTGATCGTTAACTTTTGAACATGGTAAATCCATGTGCATATAATTACCCACAAGGTACCCACAGAAAGTTACCCAAGAACTAATAGGTTTTACATGAACTGTGTGTAAATTAAATATACCCACATATTTACCCATGATAACATATTCCATGGTTATTTCGTGTGAACTGTTTTAACGGGTATAATTTAGCCATAGATTAGACACCAAGTATAATATTGTGGGTAATTTAGTGGGAAAAGATGTGGGAACTTCGAGGGTAACTTTGATCAGTATTGTAATTCTCTAATCATGGGTAATTCATGGGTGACTGGTGGGTAAATACCCACAAATGAGTTTCCATTGGTAATTTTTGTGGGTAATTGACTGAATTCTTTTAGTGCTAGACACCTAATCGTAAGTTTTAAAGAGGTTTTATAACTATAAATTGACGACAGTGTAAACTGTAAACATTTGGAAAAAAACAGCAAATAAAGTCAGTTTCTGATAGCATTGCTCATTTGACTTTAGCAAATTTGCAATCATTAGATTTTTATTATTGATTCATATAAAAGGTGATGTAGTTTAAGACGTTGTATGTTGATAGCTCAATTGTAGATCTTTGACACGTATGCCAAGTTTGTTAGATTATTGTTTGAAAAAGTTTGTAGCATTGCTCATTTGACTTTAACAAATTTGCAATTATTACAGATTTTTATTATTGATTCATATAAAAGGTGATGTAGTATGTAGCAACTGCAATGACAAGTCAAGAACCCGCAGCGATGGAAGTTGCAGATTTCCTACGCATGAACACTGGCAATCCAGAATCCAGCTATGCCACTAACTCCTCTGTTCAAGTCTCTCGCACCTTCATTATATATTTTTTTAAACGTCAAACTCACATACACGTTGTCCTAGTTGGGAAATCAACCCGCAACCATTTAGTTGATGGGAGTTAGAACATGGGAGCGATAATTTCTAAAGTAAATTTGTTTTATAAAAAATAACAATGTGTTTAGAAGAAAACATAATAAAATTAGTAACATATTGTGTGATTCTGCTGCTACTTTTGCAAGATTAGCAACAGATTTCATGTTTTCATGGCTATTATTGGGCAACACTACCAGCAAGTTCTGTGATTGCGTTATTGTTTTTGTTTATGTGACCTAAGATGCCTCTCTTACAATTTTTGTATTGATCCACCTCAGATACAGTTAGACCAAAGACATGTTGGTCACCTCAGTAACTGTTGTCCTTGTTTCAGGAAATTGCGATAAGAAAAACAGAGGCGGTACTAAAGGAAACGATCAAGAGCATAGCTAATCTTCATGGTTTCCCGCAGTGTTTAAATATTGCTGATTTAGGATGTTCTTCTGGACCAAACACACTGTTAGCAATTTCTAATATTATCCATGAAGTGCATGAGGTGTGTAAAGAAAAGAATTTGAAACCGCCACAGTTACAAGTATGCTTAAACGACCTTTTTGGAAATGACTTCAACTCTGTCTTCAAATCACTTCCAATGTTCTATGCTAATTATAACAAAGAGGAGGGAGAGAACAACATGTGTTTTGTTTCAGCTGTGCCTGGTTCTTTTCATGGGAGGCTCTTTCCAGACCACAGTATGCACTTTTTTCATTCCTCAACCAGCCTACACTGGCTTTTCAGGTTAGTGTATACAATTATCACACTACATTTATAAGTATTTCGTTTGGGAAAATAGATTTCAATTTACAATCAACCCTCAACCAATTTACGGAATAACAATCTTGGTTCAAAATTTTGGCCTTCCTGTGCCAGAGGTTGTGGGTTCAAGTCTTTCACAACTTGGGACGTGATGAGATATCAGGTTGTATCTAGTGTTTGAATAATTTGCCTCTCTAAAAGAAATCTATACTTGTCTTAAAATCCATGAGATCCGGATCAAACAAATTTTCTTCCTTTAAAAAAGAATTAACTAAATTTTTTTTTTTACTTTTAAGCAAAATATCAAGTTTGGATTAAGTATTTCCTATTGGTATATTACCAGGTACCAAAAGGCATCGAGAACAATAAGCTTAATATCTACATCTCGGAAACAAGCCCTCCAAATGTGTTTGAAAACTATAGGATGCAATTTCAAAAAGATTTTACAACATTTTTAGAATCACGCTCTATCGAAATAGTACACGGAGGTCGTATGGTTCTTACTTTTTTAGGCCGCGGTAATGTTGATCCATGTAGCGATGGAAGTGGCCGTGTCATGGAGCTACTAGGTAAATCACTTGTTGATGCGGTCAATGAGGTATACTGATCTTTCATTTGTTTCAAGAGATGCTAAGTTTATGATACGATTACTCATTTTATAACCTTATGTAGGGGTTTGTTCTAGAATCAGATCTTAACTCATTTAATATGCCGGTTTATGGTGCCTACAAGGATGAAATTAGCGAAACTATTCACAATCAAGGATCATTTTCTCTTGACATGTTGGAAACATTTGAAATCAACTTGGATCCATATGACACTAATTATGAAAATGTGAAAGCTTCTGGTGAGCCAAACCGTGGAGAAGGGGCTGCAAAAACGCTACGAGCTGTGGTAGAACCAATGTTCGTTGCTCATTTTGGAAATTCTGCGATGGAATGTGTGTTTAAGAAGCTCGAAGAACGTGTGGATGAACAAATGGCTATTGAGAAAACAAGGTTCTTTTTCATACTAATTTCCTTGACAAGAATCTAAGGTGTTTCTCCCTTAAGGGTTGAGGGTTGATTCGCACGTTGGGACAAAGGTGTAGAAAAGAAATAACATTTCTTGCTATGTTTCTGTTTACCACATGGTTGTTTCATCATTTATTTGGTGGGTCAAGTGTTGTAATGTCCTTTGTTGTGTCAGTTGGTATGTAATATTGATCCCAATGTGTGGTCCTGTTGCATACCGGATGTTTGGGTCCTAGTTTTTGATTTCCTTATGTTTTGGTTCAGCTTTTCACACCGTATGTGGTGTTTTGTTTTTGGGTCCTTCTCTTTTCACACCATTGTTTGTATTGTTGTTTTTGGTTCTATATAATTTTGCCTTTCCAAAAAAAAAAAGATGATCTCGAATTTTGCTGCTTGATGTTTAAGGTAATAATTACGTACCATACACTAATTTCAAAAAGATATGTTGATTTGTCTATTGAAATAAGATAAATTTCGCTAAGTAGCAAAATTTGGAATTAGTAACTGACAACAGAGTTCATTGATGGACATATCCGTTAGTAACCGTTAGGTTTTATAATCTAATTAGCCATATTAATTATCACGAATACGCAGCGGAATAAATGATCACGTGTAGAACACAATAGTTAACAAGATAGAAAACATGTACCTTTTAGCACGAAACGATACACCGTTTAAAGGTAACCGTAAACACCGTCTCCTATATACGCGTGTGTATAATACAAAAACTAGTTATACCGTCTCATTGCCTCATGCAATTGCGACAGTTGCATCATATCATAGTACTGCTAACTGTGAGGCTAAGGCTGTGTGTTTTTTTTTTTTTGGAAAGGCAGAATATAATTAAAAACGTGAAAATTCTCAAAATAGACCGATCGCCTAAAATGTGTCCTTTCTAGACCTAAAAAATCCTCTTCCCAAAATAGACCAAAAAAAGTCGCTTAAAACTTTTACTTTTTGTGTAAGACACTTTTTCAGACATAGGTAGGCGACTTACGGCATAATACTTTTAGGAGACTTTTTATTGTTATTTTCTAAAAATTTGGTACTCAGTTCTTTCTTTTATGCCATCACATCTCACACATAGAACAAGTTTGAGTTCCATATCAGAAGGGTCTGTTTTCTACACTGTACAGCCGGATCACCCTGGACAATGGGTCAAACTGGGGAATTTTTAAAAGTAGACAAAAGCGACACCGTCCTTTCTTACATCAGTGTATAAACTATTATGCCAACCAAATTATTGACACAATAACATGACTTCCTCTTATTTAGGGATTGTTTGCCTACGACTAAAATTCCAGATTAACTGGTGGCCATATTAGAGTTTGATCCTACCATTCATAGATACTTGTGGCCATATAAATTTATTAGCGTTTTGACTTATTTTGAAAATTAATATTTTTACGCAGAGATAGGAGTGTTTGAGAAGAGCGTCTGAAATGTTTGGTTTTCTTAAGCAACCCCGAGAATTATACTTGCTTTTACTCATACGTTTGACAATTCTTATTTTTCATTTGCTTTCTTTTTTATGGGGTCTTCTAATGTGTATATAAACATGGGTTTTGTGGGTAAATAACTAACATTTACACAGGATGTCTTATTTATGTTTGTAATTGAAAGCATGACCATCAGATAAATACAATTGATAAAAAGGTTCAGTTTCTATCTGTACATGTACAGGTGCGCAGTACAGCACGATAGAGCAGCCAAACTCTTAGGGTTGTGTCCATGTGGATTTCGGCCAGATTATTCGAGCAAGCATGGAAACGAGTTTAGGCTATTTACAAATTATGAAGTGTCGAGATTAGGAGGATGAGAGCAAGAGCAAGATGAGCATGAGCATACACACACTTTATCAAGGGAAGATGGCCTAATTTGTTTATGCCCAATATCATCTTCTGCTTGGTACAAAAATCCAGTCTTATATTAAATGTGTAGTTGTATTCAATCCTTCTAATTTGTATATTTTACATTATGAATAGTAGAGGTCAAAATTTTGTTGCTGGTGTCATTAGACCATAACCATTATATTTGGATCAAATTTAAGGTTGGTTTACAAATTCATGTTTTATAATTATCTTATAAAATAAAAAGGTTACTTATATTTATAATGCAACAACTCATGATAATAGTTTATCTATTTGTTTTCATTGTTGTACTGATGAAAGAAAACTATGAGGCATGAGTGAGTGGATTCCTTCTAATAGCGACTGTGCGAGAATAAAATATGGTTGGTTTTATGATCTATTTGACATCATTTCTGCAGTCTGCTATTAATATTTTTGCTAATTGAAGTTCAAACTTTTGTTAACAGTCGATCCAGTACATGTATTATAAATATACTCGTGTCACTTACTTTATGGAACAGGGACTTTGATGCATTTGATTTGCATCTGCATCTTGCATATGCGGGGCTCAAATTGCACAAAGCCATTAATCAAAATGGAGGTATCACTTATATGCATTGTACAGTTGGACTTGGAAGAGCTCCTGCAACTGCAATACACCTACAAACTAGACTTGCATAAATAATGATAATTGTTTATCATGTGAATACTTCTAATGTGATTACAATTGGCGTACATGTTGTCACTCTTTTAAAGTTATACCTATTGATCAACTATGTTAAGAGCATCTTATTAACTTCTACATCTCAAGTGTATATAGTTGGTGCTTTACACTTGAGCTCAAATAATAAAAGATAATAATGCATAATACTTTTTTTTAGAAAAAAATCCCGTGCGTGCACGGGCATTATAACTAATAAAATAAAAACGGTTTAATTTTTTTTACATGCACCATGTTGTGAATAATAAATTACCTAGAGTTTTCCAAATTCGCCATTTTATAAATATATATTCAACCCATTTAATAGTGTTTCTTTTATCATCTCCAATTTATAAGCCCTAATTGTCACTAAAGTGTAATTTAGATATAAAATTCAATATCTTTTATGGATCCTATGAACTTTATGTGTGATTATTAATTGCATCCCTTAGGTTATGTACAAGGGAGCTTAACTGATTATTGTCTAGTAATTAATGAATGTTTGACCGACTTAGATCTTCAATGCCATATAACAACACTTAAATAAAAAAAGTTTCCTTTTGATATTGTTTTTTTCTCTTATAAATACATGATCTTTAAGACTTGGATCAATATACCACTTTTGTCTTCCCAAAGCGAGGTAAACGAGGTAACGATTTGTGATACACTCTCCTACTTAGTAGTTTATGGTTTTACTGTAATTTATGGGACAGGTTTTATGATTTAATCATTATAAATTGTCGTCCTTAATATATTTTAGTTTAAGACTGAGTCTACATGATTCAAGCATTTTAGTTTAAGTTTCGAAACGTTATTCTCTAAAGTTTGTCCTAGCAAGTGTCCTTCGTGTTTGTGAAGCTAAATAACCATAGGACTACTAATGAAATCCAATTATTATGATTCACATTCAACTTTGTAATCTCACCATCGAAGGCCTAAACAAAGTGGATAAGTAAACGAATAATTTGCTAGTAATATTTGTTTTTTTTCTTGTTTTTGTCGCAGAGTGGATCGTCCTTCATTAGAAGAGAAAAAATTTACTTATACGGGGGGGGGGGTGGGGTGATGGGGGGGGGGGGGGGGGATTTTGCGAATAATTGCTATGTTTGCAAATCCAAAGATTGAATGCCTATAACTACTGTTCTAACTATCAATAAGGTTTGCTGTCATACTTTCCTAACATAACAATTGCTCGACTAATGAATGCAATGCCGTAACGAATGTAATCGAATTTGGCAATATAGACTAGGATTCCTCGGTAACACCCAAGGTGTCCCGCTAGAAGCGCCAAGCGCGGCAGATTACCACAAACAATCATATCTATTTGAACCTGGTAAGAACCCTGATTTGTGGAACGCACCTCATCTAGCGGTATTTAAATTTCCGGAGATAATCGGATTATGTGGAGGTGTTTTTAAATGGTTACAAAACAAGGGATACATTATTGCAAGCGACCATTCTTCTTTACCCTGCCTATCAAGAATCAGCCACGGAGTGAATTAAAGATTCAGCCGCGAGTGAATTACAAAGTTTAAGTAATCATTGTTTTTCATTTGAAACCTTCTGTAGAGGTCATCATTTGCAAAACAATAAAAAAATATCTGAGACACCACCCTACGATAAGATATAAGCAGCCCAATGTTCGACGGGTTGTATTATGGGATATCGAGGCTTTTTCACTTCCTAGCGCATGATGGGAAGATACCGGAGACATGCACCAAGGGGTAATGGGTCGCATAGCTAAATTGGTTTGGAAGGCGAGTACTCATCGTGAAAGATTTATTGTACATGCATTTGAGAAGAAGACCACAGTTCCAATACAACAAGAAGATCCCTATGACGGGAATCACATATTTTTTTACGTCAAACTCACCAAAGATGAAGCCATTCTCGATTGAGAATGTAATGCTAGTCAATATGTTATCCATGGCAACCGGAACGAGAGTAGCATGTGATTTTGTTATATTGACACGTAAAGATCTGTCACAAGTTATTCACTTCTTAAGAACCCTAGGGCACAGTGTTACCACAGCTATGCCATCAAGTTTTGATCAGTCTTTGCATCTTATGCGAGATGCTTCGAATAATACATTTATTTGGCATAATTGGGAAGCAGGAGCTCTCAAATGGAAGTTGATGAAGATTTAGCTGCTAGAAAAAGAGTTCATCGAGGCCACCATTAGCGATCTTTTTTGTGAACGACATGAGATTGAATGTTTTAAATTTACCTTTGTCATTTTTCATATAAAAGATAAGACTTTTGCGAATATGTTCAATGTCTAGTTCTAATTTGGTTCTGGTTCCAAATTATTTTGCATGTAGATAATTTAGGTGGACCAGAACCAAACTGAATAAATTTGGAATTGAAACATTTACAAAAGTCTTATCTTTTATATGAAAAATGACAAACGTAAATTTAAAACATTCCATCTCATGTCGTTTACAAAAAACATTGCTAATGGTGGCCTCGGTGAACTCTTTTTCTAGCAGTTGAATCTTCATCAAAAGAGAGGTACTTCTAGCTCCCGCTTCCCAATTAGGCTAAATAATCGTATTATCCAAAGCATCTCGCAAAAGATGCAAAGACCGATCAAAACTTGATGGCATAGTTGTGCTAACAGTGTGCCCTAGGGTTCTTAAGAAGTGAATAGCTTGTGACAGATCTTTACGTGTCACAATAACAAAATCGCATGCTACTCTCGTTCCGGTTGCCATGGATAACATATTGACTAGCATTACATTCTCAATCGAGAATGGCTTCATCTTTGGTGAGTTTGACGTAAAAAAATATGTGATTCCCATCATAGGGATCTTCTTGTTGTATAGGAACTGTGTTCTTCTTCTCAAATGCATGTACAATAAATCTTTCACGATGAGTACTCGCCTTCCAAACCAATTCAGCTATGCGACCCATTACCCTTTGGTGCATGTCTCCGGTATCTTCCCATCCTGCGCTAGGAAGTGAAAAAAAGCCTCGATATCCCATAATACAACCCGTCGAACATTGGGTTGCTTATATCTTATCATAGGGTGGTCTCTCAGATTTTTTTACTGTTTTGCAAACGATGTCCTCTACAGAAGGTTTCAAACGAAAAACAATAATCACTTAAACTTTGTAATTCACTCGCGGCTGAATCTTTCGGGTAAAGAAGAACGGTCGTGTACCCATGTTATCGTAACCAATAAAACACCTCACAATAATCCGCGTCTCCCGAAATTAATACGACGGTTGACGGTTGTTCCAACTCACGTCTAAACAAGTCAATAATAAGGCTTGTATACGGTCCCAGCCAGGACACTTGTTACTGAGAATCCATTATTATGGCAAGCCTCCATTGGATACATTCGTATTGGCATATGCATTCATTCGAGCAATTGTTATGTTAGGAAAGTATGACAACAAACCCTCTTTGATAGATAGAAAACTGCGTTATAGCATCAATCTTTGGATCAACATGACAATTATCCAAATCCCAAGATAAGTACAATTTTTTCTTTATGAATTGAAGGCGTCCATTTGCCAAAAAAAGAAAAAAAATTAGCAACATATTCGTTATTTACTCACTTTAGTTAAACTTTTTTTCTTGTTGTTTTTGTTGTATTTTTTTTTTGTTGTTCTTCTAAATCAATGGAAATCCATCACTAGGGGTGTTAGTCGGGTGTGGGTTGTCCAGGTTCGAGTCAATTCGGGTCGGGTCAAAGTCGAGTCAAAGTTAAATTATAGTAAATTTAAATTCTTGAGAATTTAAAATTCCTGAATTTAAAATACCCTCGCATGTTTGGTTGACAGAAATTCATAATATTTTGAAATCTATCATTATGTTTATTATTGCAAGTTTTTTATTGAGTGACGGATAGAGGTGTCAAAACCCGACCCGATACCGATTAAGCTTATTCGGGTCGGGTTACTCTGGTCCAAAAAATATTCGGGTTATTTGGGTCAACCCGAGTAATCCTAATACTAAATAGGGTCGGGTATCGGGTTGAAATTTTTTTATAACTCGGGTTCGGGTCGACCCGATTGACCCGAATTTATATATATTATTTTTAATATAAATTTTATAAATATTCTATTTAAACGAGTAAAAAGAACCATTCTTATTACATTTTACTCATATTTGGATTTACCCGAACCCGAACGGACATGACCCTAGTTGACTGGGCCCGAGTTGACACGAACCGGCTAACCTGAATATAAATAGGGTCAGGTTAGAGTATGAAATTTTTAACTTTGACTCGACTTTGACCGACCCGAATTGACCCAAACCCGAACACCCACACCCGACTAAGACACCTAGTGACAAATTTCCATTGATTTAGAAGAACAACAAAAAAACAAGAAAAAAAAGTTTATAAATATTGTAAAATATTATGGGCTTATGTCTATTCTTCTTAATCTTGATTAACATGTTAGGTTTTACCTGTGCCTTATAAATACCTCCTATTGTAACATGATGGATACAACTCATAATAAGAATTATCTCTTCCTCTCTCATTCTTATGTTCTTGTTCTTTACACATACAATACGTTATCAGCACGAAGTTTGCTCCAAACAAAAGAGGTAAATATAATATATATATTTTTTTATGTCTACGTGATTTATAACTTGACCATTTCAAGTTTCAAACAAAATTTTCCATTACGGCATTATCAAATGTTACGAATGGGTTTCTTGTTTTTCTTTATTTTATTCTCAAGTTTTTCTTTGTTATTGATCTCTATGTAATTTACAAGAACAATAAATGTTCTATAGTGATTGAAAAAGAGGTGTTTTTTTCTTTAATGTTATTTACTTAAACTCTTTTATAGTTAACAAGAACAATAAATGTTTTTTTTGACTACAAAGAGATAATCAAAGAAAAACACAACTTCATGTTATGTTTGAAAAAAAAATAGTAATGATTAGAACCTCAAGTTCTAATTTGATTCATGTAATAGAATCAATAACATAATTATATTATATATATATATAAAAAAAAAGATAAAACTTAAGTTTTATTATAATTCCCTAAAGAGAATCAAATGACATCCATTCATGTTTTATATTTTTTTCTTTTTGAATTTAGTGATTATTTATGTTGTGTTTATTTAAATGCAAAAATATTCACTTAAGTAATTATTTTGTTCATTATCTCCGCCGTATTAAAAAAAGTAGTAGTCTAATTACAAGAGTGGTATTATATTAAATCACTTGTTTATGAATCTGCAAGAAAATGTTAATTCTTGAAATCCTAACAAGACAGAAACAAAACATATTTAACGAGGTTGTTCGTTTATTTATTTACTTTTGATTTCATTTTGATTAGTAAATAAAATCAAATCATCACCTCCATTTAAAGTGATATCATGTGATCTTATATATTTTATGTGGATTCTTATTGTTACATATGTATTTAGAATAAATAGATAAAGATTCGTAAAATGTTGTGATATATGAAAAAATATTCCTTATATGATGATATATGCAATCTTTTCTAAATGATGTTTTGTCATTCTTATGTAGAATGTTAATTTTAAAGCTTTCTAATATTGATTTTGTTGTTCTTGACATATCGAGAAAAAAACCATCTCCCTTGGACTCTTCATGCTGAGTTGCATCTAACTTTGGGGATCATCAATCAAAGCTGAAAATAATGCCTTTTTACAAGAGTGCCCCAATATTGGTATTCCCCCATCGTCTTTTTCATGATGATAAAAAAAGGAATACTTGACGATGAAATATTCGTTAAATCTCGCTATAATTGTATGTACCTCAACATGCATAAAAAAAAGTATAAGCGAGTTCGGTCTCACAATTTTTGTGTTAGATCTGAATTAAAAGATAATATCTAACGGTGAAAGATCCGTTATATGTATGTCAAAATCTAAAAGAAAGATTTAACCCTCAAAAAACAAGAAATTCTTGTAAATGCGAGCACAATTTTTCAATATTGAGTATTTCATCTGAATGATAAAAAGAAACCATGCGATGAGATGGTTAATGCCTCGAATATGCTCATATATCGAGAACGATACTTTGATATTCACATCTGCTGGCGGCGGCTTGTAGAGCTAGCTAGCTTTCTGCACACATCGTCTATCTCTCATCAATGACACACACACACACACACATACACTTGACACACACACAGAGATTTTCGTTAAATTCGCTATAAACAATTGTATGTACACTCCATCAACATTGCATAAAAAAAAGTATAAGCGAGTTACCTCCGCGTCCAACATAAATTTTTGTGTTTAGATCTGAATTTAATCTAATAAAAATGATAATACTATAAGCTGTGTATATGATCCTTTATGAAAGATTGACCATCTACAAAGCACAACAGCGTGTCTTACATATAAATGCTAGCACATTTTCTCTTGGAGAGAGAGTGAGAGACCTATGACCCATACAACAGAAAAATATGGCGAATGAGATGTACAATGCCTCGAATATGCGTCATTGAGTGTGAGTGCAGGCATTGGCAGAGCGATGAGAGAGCGAGTTAACATACACACACAATGTGAGAGAGTGCTTTAAGAAACGAAAAGATAAACCCTTTACTACACACTCGCTCCACCTCAACTGAATGTGAGACTCGATAACATGATCATTGTAATTCGTATAAGGGATTTTGACGAAAGCAACTGATGTTGTTTTTTTACAACACCCCCCCCAAATAATCAACGAACCCATCCCCCTCAAGCACAACGCCATTCATAACCGAACCGTAATTCCCCCCCAATCCCCATGAAACAACACACATCCATTAAAAGCAAAACCTGCCATCGTTCTCAACAACAAACCGCAAACACCTTCACTCCAAACCCACCCCAAAAAACTCACCCCAAACACTTTCACTGTCCACTCCCTTACACCCCCCCGAAATCCAAAGGGGGGGGCCCATCTGAGTCCCTAATTCACAACAAGCCTCAAACCAAACACACACCCCAAACACACATCAACTTTGAGTTCCCCAAAGTACCCATCACTGAACTCTTTAAAAATTCCACCCCAAAATACCCACAATAGTCCGCCCCCCACAAATTTTACTGTAAACTCTACCCCTCAAACCGCTATTAACATCAACTTACCCCACCTAAACAAACCATTCCACCCAACCCCCCGTTCCCACCATCCCCACCCCGCCATCCCATACAAACCCCTTCTTCCCCAACAACCCCCACCATCTCCATGCCCCCCTAAAACCACTCCTTACCCGCTCCAAGTGCCTAAGCCCGTAAATACAATTTTTACATCACTCACCAATTAATGACCCCAAACCATAATTGTCTGCCTATTTCATTATTCCACGCATGTGCTTTAGGAATATATAGTACATCATCTACACTTGAATAGCTTACATTGTCATACACCCAATTAACTACAAATTTAATTCAACCCAACCATTCATTTGTTTTCTTCCCATGTTATTATATATTTACAAGCAAAGAGACTTTCACCAACACAATAACTCAATTTTATTAAATAAAATATTACGGGTGTTTGGTAATTATATAGCTTTTTAGTGCGCCGAATGAAAAGTGTCGGATGTTTGGTGGTCCCGTGTGATCTTTGTGGTGCGCTATTACTATATCGGTCCAATATCTTGTTGTTTTGTCGGATTAGTTGTCAAGTATGGTCAATTTTGAGGATCGTCCCTTTTGTCCGGTATGTATTTTCTTTATTTTTTTCAACAAGTAAATTCGAGCAAACTTATTAAATGGCATTTATTTAGTACAACTTTCAATTCGATCAAACTTATTAATTTTTTCTGTTTTTCGTCTTATTTCGGTAATGTGTCCTGCTTTTACGGCGCGTTTTGAAAATAAATAAGGCGCGTTTAACATGGAAAACTCACTGCCTTGTCGTTTTAGTTTGTATGACTTACTAAGTGGGAAACACGCCTACGAAGGCTTTTTCTTCAATCTATAACACTAGTGGCGAGTATTTAAATTAAAACCCGATATCAAAACGCGACTCATTTTGTTTTTAGGTGTAAAGTGTTATGTCTAAAACATTTGTATTGCTTATTAATTGGAAAACGCACCTAGTAAGTCTTTTTCTTCCGCTTATAACACTAGTGGGGCGAACAACATATCAACACACGCGCCTCATTTTGTTTTATGTGTAATGTTTTAGTGTGTATGACTTATTAAACGTAAAACGCGCCTATCAAGTATTTTTAATCGATTTATAACACTAAATGGCGCGAGTTAAATTACAACAACATATGAAACGCGACTTATTTTGTTTTCATGTGGACATAGCGACAACTTTATAGAAAAATATGACAAGTTTATAGATAAATAGGGAGGCACGTTTGTAAAATAATTCAAAGTATGAAACGCGCCAAACAAAATGCATTGTAGTATGAAACGCACCATAAGTTACTTTTTTGTTAACCCAACGCGTTTTGGAATAAATTACACACCAAAAAAATCTCGCTAGTGTTTGTTTTTAGTACTTTTTGACTATTTTTCCCGTCGCGTATAAGATATGAAACCCGACATTTTAATACGTGGATACAAAAGGGTCAATGATGTCTTTAATTCAATGGATTAAGTTGTTTAGACAATTTTCGTAAAATATAAACGCGCAGGCTGTTTTAGAAAAAGCGTCTCATAAATGGTCTGTTTAAGAAATTTCCTCTTTTATTTATGGGTTTGTCAAAAATGCAATCTTTCTATATTAAAAAGGAGACAAGTTTGGGAAAATACATTCACAAAACCTTGTTTCAAGGTCTAATTTAGTAAATTCATTTTCTCGATGTAGGCGATCACAAAACTTGGCAAACTCAATACCCTTTTATTCGACGATCTAGCACGTTCTCCTCACCATAACCGCCATCATCATCGTTATCATATCCAACTGGGTATAAAAGCAGCGACATTGTCCCAAATAGATGTGTGTCCCTTACTAATAGAAGTGTATCACTTTTGGCAAGTTTCCATCTCAGATACTTCTCCTTCTCAATACTTTGTGTCAAATGATGGTGTATACAGATCAAGAGCGCGGGTTTTGGCCATTTAGGTGGTGCTACTTCTATTTATGCTTGATTCTACACTCGAGCAAGCGCAAGGTACAATAACTCTCTTACCATCTTTACCGTTTAATTTTTCATATCAACTTTCTTCGGAGCCAATCTTAAATTACTTGATCTTACATAGTCGACAAATATCGAAACTGCATACTACTGTAATCGGCAGTGTTCATGTCTACACTATCACATAAACGGTAAAATGTTTCTAATAAAAGGTCAAGTAGAAGGATTTTACCTTGAACATTATCAATAACATTGATATGTTACACAAGGTTACACGTCATGCCAAAAATACCTCATGCCAAAAGGATTGCAATAAATTTTTATGTCGTTTTCATAATATATAATTGAAACTCTCATATTTATCTCATATTTTTTTTCATGTTCGAGCCTTTAACGACTTTATCATAAAAAATAAAAAAAACTTCAAAATTTCTTACAAGCACACACATATAGGTTTCTTTCATATTATTTCCATAAATGTTATTGTGTGCATTGATATAACATACATGTAAAATTGTAAACCAACTCTACCTATTTATTTTCAATGTTTCAGAATTTACTCTTAGCTACATTAATATCACTGATTTCCCATTTACTTTTCACGTATAAATTTATTACTAGTACCTAAATTACAAAGTATGTATTGTAAAAAAAAAGAATTACTAAATATATGTAAAGGATAATTTCATGTATATCCTTGGAAAAGTTGGATACTACGTCAATATCCTTGTAAATTTTCAAACTACGCCAATGTCCTTTGAAAACTTTATAATGCTCATGTATATCTAAAAACTATTAAAATAATATTTATAAAGGTTTTAATTTCTAAACTAATATCTAATATTAAGTTAAATGTTATTTTACAATTGTGCCTCCGGAAACAAGTGTATAATCATAAGTTGTTTAACTATCAATTTGTCTTTGGTTATTAGTGAATTATACTAGTATGGAAAGCAAACAATTGTATATTCTAAAAATCCTTTGAAACACATTAACAAGAAAGAAAAAAATTCATGAAAGAAATGATTGATTGTTTGAGGTTGGGAATAACCTTTAATAGATTGAATGTGGTATTTATTGTTGAAAACGTGTATGAATTCCAATCTACTAAAAACTAATATTTATGAGAATTAAAAATGTGTTGCAGATCTAAGTTTTTTCATTTTGAGATTAAAAATTATCATTCGTAGATTAGTTCATATCATGGGTAAACATGAGATTTTTATGTAATATTAAAGAAAGAGTAAAATAGTCATTATACTTATTAAATAAGAGGTAAATAATACTTTTAAACATTAAAATAATTATAAATATATTTTAAATGGTTTTTGGATATACATGAGTATTATTAAGTTTTGAAAGGATATTGACGTAATTGATAAATTTACAAGAATATTGACGTAATATCCAACTTTTTGAAGGATATACATGAAATTCTCCCTATATTTAATTGGCTCAAAGCTACATTTGAAAACGTAGAGTGGAACATGAAATAAAACATATGATAAGTAAAAATAATCGATGAAATGTTATGCTATATGATAAGTAACAATAATGATTCTACACTAATAATGATAATCAAGATCATGAAATAAAACATATCAACATAATGCAAGTATGAACACAAGATAATAATTAAAAGAAATATCAAACTGCACACGATGATCTATAATAGTTCGGCACGAAGCTCCTGTTCGCCCGACTCTACTCCCCAAGTTCCCTACTCAAGTGTTACTTCAATAATTCAACAAACTCTTTTTTCGGCGAAGAAAACTTTACAACGTCATTTACAAGTTTACCAATGTTAAGCTAGATACCGAGTTCTTCTTTGGGTACAACCAAACATGTTGTGTTTTATGTCCCAAACACACCAAATTTATTACCTATTTATTCTAAGGCCAACAAAAAAAACTCTAATTAATCTCTAGTTTAGAATATAGTTTGTGATACATGATGTAGTATCATAGTGGTACATGATATTCTTTGATGGTGATACAAGACATGATTGTCTAATGGAGATGAAAGCCTAATCTAAACATTAAAAAATATAAGCTTGATATGGTTGGTCTTCTCTTGATAAAAAAACATCCAATGTATGACGATGACAAGCGTTTTAAACTTTTTTGTGGTGGATCTTCACATGCTAGCATGCTTTGCGTGAATGAATGTGATCAGAGCTTTAAGCTTGTTTTAGTGCATCATTACCTGATAATGTGCTTCCAACAAAGAGGTTTAGAAGCATTATGCTCAAGTGTCGGTGAAGGTTTTTTTTTATTTAGAATGTGTTTTGTTGCATTGCAAGAGATTGCTTTAAATGCGGTCAAATGAGTTACCTAAATAAGCAACAAAACGTACTTTCAGTAACCCACGAATCCACATATTCGTGCTGAGATCCGTCCCATGTCACGTATTCGTGGGTCACTAGTTTTGATAAAGTTCCTACCGTTTTGAATTTGGTTTAGTCACATGTTTTCATTGTTTCCACAAATGTGTTCACTCGTTTAAAAGTCTTTTAAACGTGCGTGTTTTACTAAGAAATAATGTTTGAATTTACAAGTGTGTATGGAAGTTTGCTTGGGATATTTCATAAAATAAAATGAATAAGCGCTAAATGATTCTAAACTCTGAACAATACAAAGGCTCTGCATGAAAATAAGATGTTTTATATATATCTAAATATATATATATATATTTATATAAATTGAGTTTTTAGTTTGGTTTTCGGTTCAGATTGCCAAACCCATATCCAAAACAAAAACCGAATTTGTAGGTTGGTTCGGTTCGGTTCGGTTTTGGCAACATGTGTGCCTCCTATTCCTCTTCCATGTCTGTTGCCGCCTCTCTGCTCCCCTCCGCCCCCTCTTCGCGCCCCTCCGCCGCCTCTCAGCACCCCTCCGGCGCTTCCTTGGCTGCCTCCGCCATCGCATGGGCCTCCAACGCTTCCTGGGCAATCATAAAACCCTTCAAAAAATCATATTATAAATTCATAAATTATTTACCCAAAAAAATTAAATTATTTATAATCATAAAAGGGTTAATTTCATATATGTCCAATTCAAAACTTATAATGACATATTATACAACTAAATGATATAATGTCAAATATACCCAACTATAACACCGCATTTGTCATATTTACTCATTTGATTATAAACTTAATTAGAAGTAAATTCACATCATCAAATTCCCATTATGCCCTTAACTACTATGAAGTTTGTTTGATGTGTTAGTTTATACATGTTCCAAAGTGTTTAGTATTACTTTGGTGGAATTTGTATACTGCCAAAGCATTTGTCAAGAAAGACAAATACTTGACTAAGAAAATAAAAGCTAACCGCAATGCTCATCTTAAATGGATTCAGGACTTAACTTTTGTGTCTCACATTCGGCATTTTCGTTTCCTAATTTCATTAGACTTTTTTTACCATATACGTTTGCTCCAAAACATAAAAAAATGTTGCAAACTATTTTCCATTTCCTATTAGCACCCTTTTACAAATATATTATGTTTAATTTTCCAAACTGTTTTTGGTGTTTGTTTACCATACATAGATATTATATATATATATATATATATATATAGAGAGAGAGAGAGAGAGAAATGTTAAAATAAAAAAATAAATATTCGCGAGAAGGATAAAAAGAATTATTTTTTTTTAAAAATTCTCGAAAAATTCCAAAAAAATTCCATTAAATCAGGTATGTTGGTGCATAAAACTTTTGTATAAGAAGTTTTTCTAATTTTGAGTTTTTATACGTTTTTTAACATCACATCCCTCCAACCTGGCCAAAAAAGATGATCCCACTTTCGATTTCAATGGCACACCGGCAATCCTACGCAAAGAGAAGATAAATAATCTGGGCTCAAATTTAAAGCTACCGCAATGTTTTGTTTACCTCAACGCATAAATGCCTGGAAAAACCTCTTCAATCGCTGCTTTCCCTTCCCAACCAAACACCCTCCACCGATCCCTTTCCAAAAAGAAGTATTCGACCCATTCCCTATCTTCTTAGCATCATACTTATAAAGATCAATTCCATGAGAATCGAAACCTATCCATTTCTTTAATAATACGCACAATCGACGTATTCCGACATTCCCACTCTACCAATCCTACCCATCAACTCCCATGTATAGCATGAATGACGCCTAACCCATAACGATCACTTTTGATTCAAAAAATCGCCAAACCCATTTAAACCTTAAACGCTCTATTAAGCGCTGAATAAACTAGATAACACCAAACCCCTTTCTCCTTTGACGGTCAAGACGTTATTCCAACTACCCTAATTGAACCTTTTACTTCAAGATCATTGCCATTAAAAAAAGTGACAGAAAAAAAAGTGAACATCCGCAAACCAGATTGATATCCATACGTTGCTAGAAACAACCTAGGAACCTTTAAAATAGACATATATAAATAGGCATAGAACCAAAAAACCCCGCTTTAGGAAGAGTGAGCCTAGCCTTCCAAAGACAAAGTTTTCATCTTCCATTTAGAAAGTCGATTTCACCATTTTGTCATATCCTCTTCCCATGTTTAATCCAGACATACCATCCCCTTCTTTTCGAGCCAAGAAAAGAAACGAGTATTAAGAATGCCACAACTCAATATGTCCCTATAACTTCTTCGACTTCTCTATCAAACCGCTCACATACCCATGAGTTTACTTTGACAAAGTATTTAATACTAAGACCCGAAGCCCGTTCAAAACACTTTAACATATACATTAAAGTATCAATATTCCCGCTACTCCATGTCCCATGAATAATACATCAGTCCCGCAATAAAACAAGGAGATAAATGTCATAGAATGAGTTAATCTTGTTACCATTAAACAGACCCGCATCCTCTACTAACTCTTTTAAAGGACAAATGAAACTCTCCATAACCAAATATAAATAAGGAAAGGAGATAACGGGATCCCCTTGTTTTAACCTTATAAAATTGAAAGTCTCCGTCGTACGCCATTTACTAAATAACCGAACCAACGAGAAGACGAAGGCATTCTTGTATCCAAACCACAAAACCATTAAAGCACCAAAGCCTAAACATTTAAAAACTCTCCTAAAAAATTCCAACGAACAAGGAATCATACCTTTTCATATCAATCTGAAAATAAACTTTGTATTTTTTTTGCTTTACACATGAAGAACCTCGTGAGATGAGCGGACCGGCTAGAATTTGTCTATCCGCCACAAAAGCCGATTGACACCACTTAACCTATTCACCCAACACACCCAACAATCCGATTGAGCCACAGTTTTCGCATAATTTTATATAAGCTCCCTATAGACTAATTGGACGAAATCCTTAACCAATTAGCTCCGGATACCCCCCCCTTCCCCCCCCCTCCTTAGGGTTCAAAGCAATAAACGACGCATTACAACCATTAGGAAAATTACCCTGGAAAGTAAAAAATTGCTGAACCGCCGCCACTACATCCTTTTCAATTAAAGACCAATATCTTTCTACTGATACCAAAATAACGCCATCCGTTCCCAGGAGATTGTATCAAATCCCGACAATCCTAATCCCTACACCGCCCCTTTAATCTCTTGGTACGAAATATCACCTCTCCTTCCAATTCATTTTTTTTCGCTCACTATACGTAGAAGAAAATCAATATTGATCAACAGAACAATACGACGAGGCTGCTGGGAACCGAGTACTAAATGCTCCAAGAACTCCTTTTTAAAACCAAAGCCGGATATATCGATCCACAATTACCACTTTTAAAGACTCCACGGATAACCAAGTGATGACGTCTCTTATTGACAAAATTCCCCTGATAAAACGTTGTATTCTCTCTCCTTCTATTCGCCCATTTAAATCTAGCTTTTTTGCGCGCCTCCATATTGATCCACTTTCTCCGCTTCTTGGAGCTTTAAAGTCTCCATTCTTTTGATATAGAAATATCATCCGTAGCATTGCCCTTGGTCAATAACAATTCTCCAAGCATGGGAAGAAAGCTTTTTTAAAAGCCCTTTGTACACTTATTAATGTTCTCTCCCATTCCTTCTCACGAATACACTTTTTGTGAGAATTTCATCTTAATACATCAAGTTCAACATAGATTTACCTCAACGATTGACATGTCATACCAACTTTCGAAATCCTCTCTTCAAATCCCGTTCTATCTCGAACCAATAATGAATACCATCCGAAAAGGGATAGGGCCTAAACATGGGAAAGGAATCACCGAACATAATAGGCTATGACCGATAGTACCTATCCAAACGTTAAAGCCGAAAAGTTAGGATTGCACACCCAACAAGCCTTCGACATAAAAAACCGTCTAGCTTACTCATCTTCTTAGCGGATCATGACACCAAGTGAAAGAACAACTCTCCAAGGGGGATTCTCTTGAAGATTTGCTTGCAAATAAATCATTAAAAGCATCCGCAGCCATAGCATGAAATAAACGAGCCAAATCTTTTCATGTCTTGAATCAGAACCTCATTAAAATCTCCCATAACAGCACCTCCCCGCCCATTTACTAATCACATGATCCTAATAATCCCAAAGCAATTTCTTCGACCATATTCTTGAGGAGCATACACGAAATAATCAAAGTTTTACACCACTACAACCAAGACCGACCCGGTATATCAAAACAAAATAATCGGAAATCGAGAATTGTTTTTCTTAAAAGCCGACTTCCTCCCACACACATACAATCCACCCAATTACCAACCGCCGGACTATACAACAACTTAAAAGCATAGTTACCCCAACAACATTAAGGCAGCAAATCAAAAAGAAAGATCCACCAGCTTGGTCCTCTGGTAAGGTAAGAAAATTGCACCTTATGAGAAACACAAATCTCCTTAACCCAATCTTTTTGGCCTAGGTGTAGGCCTTGAACGTTAAGAGAAACCATTTTTATTAAAAACCTCTTTCCTCCTTGAAATGTTCATTATTTCTTCATTATTTTTCATACATCCTTCCCTAAATGTAACCATCGTCTTACCACCGTGATCAAGTCCTCCATAACAGTTAATAAAAAACCCCCCGTCCTTTTTAATTTCGATCTTGTTGCTTTCCTTGAACCAACAGAAACCGATTCCCCATTTTTCTTGTCAGACCCGCTGCCTTCATTTGTCAAATATACCCAACTATAACACCGCATTTGTCATATTTACTCATTTGATTATAAACTTAATTAGAAGTAAATTCACATCATCAAATTCCCATTATGCCCTTAACTACTATGAAGTTTGTTTGATGTGTTAGTTTATACATGTTCCAAAGTGTTTAGTAGTACTTTGGTGGAATTTTGTATACTTACTGCCAAGCATTTGTCAAGAAGAGACAAATATTGACTAAGAAAATAAAAGCAAACCGCAATGCTCATCTTAAATGGATTCAGGACTTAACATGTGTCTCACAGTCGCATTATCAGTTTCCTAATGCATTAGACTTTTTTTTTACATAGACGTTTGCTCCAATAACCATAAAAAAATGTTGCAAACTAATTTTCCATTTCTATTAGCACTCCCTTTTATACAAATAATTTGTTTAATTTTCCAAATGTTTTTGGTGTTTCTGTTTACCATACATAGATATTATATATAATATAACTATATATAGATATATATATATATATATTATATATATAAGATATATATATATTAGTGAGACTGTCTTTTCAGAACCATTTTTAGTGCGAGAACCGACAGAACCACCAAAAACATGCATGCACGCCTTCATAATTGTATTTTTTCACATATGTTCTAAAAACAACATATATGTTTTAAAAAACATAGTGTTCTAAATAATTTGATAAGAAATTGGAATACAATATTTTTTTTCAAAGTGTACATGTATGATTCTTATAAGGCGTTGCAACAACATATTACGGCCGTGTGTAAGGTTTTTGGTGAAAGAAGAAGAAGAGTTCATTAGATATGGCAGAACAATGTGATTCTTACGATTTAATTATATTTTTCATTAATTTTTTTTTATTTTTAAAAAGCGTGCATGGTAGTGTTTTTGGTGGTTCTGTCGAGTTCTTCTCGCACTAGAATGTCTGAAAAGCAGTTCCCCCTAGATAGATATATTAAATATATATAATATATATAGGTATATATAATATATATATATATATATATATATATATATAGAGAGAGAGAGAGAGAGAGAGAGAGAAAGGTTAAAATAAAAAAATAAATATTCGCGAGAAAGATTAAAATTTTCTTTTTTTTTTTTTTTAAAAGTTCTCGAAAATTTCCAAAAAATTCCCATTAAATCAGGTATTTGGTGCATAAATACTTTTGTAAAAGAATTTTCTAATTTTTGAGTTTTTATTACGTTTTTTTAATACGCAAAAAAAAGAGAAGTTTGATGCACAAAAAAAAAATTTTTTTTGATGCTTAAATTTTTCGACTTGTTATATGTTTGATGCGCATAAAATTTTGATGCTAAAAGTCAAAGAAATTGGGTAACCAAAAACGAATTTTTGATGCACAAAAAAACCCGATTTAATATGCACAAACGTTTTTTTTCAAAAATTTTAATTGGGAACACTATCCTCTTTTTAAGAAAAACTCCTTTACAAGCAGATACTTATTATTCATGTTTTATTATTCTCACGAATATTTGTCTTTTTATTTGATCTTTATCATATATATATATATATATATATATATATATATATACATATACAGATATATATATACATATACAGATACACATATACATATACATATACATATACATATACATATACATATACATATATATATATATATATATATATAAAGTAATTCTAATAGACCATACAAAGCATTTTAGAGAGAGGGCTATGCATGCTGCGGTAAGGTTTATTAGACAATCAACCGCGCTACGCATCGTTTGAGGGACATATAGGACCGGAACGAAGTATGTAAACTTTCTAACACACGTAGAGTAATCATTCCAATGGTTCGACACATATGCCGCGCAGTCATATAGACCCTCCCCTTCCTCGGCGAGAAGCATGTCAGTCTCTTCATCAAAATTTTCTACTAACACATCTTTGAACCGCACAAAGCGCGCAGACTTCGACACCTTTAGAGCAATAACACCAAAGTTATGTCTCTAGCTACTTGGGTCTCCCGGATTATCAATAACTTTAAGTGGGGCATCCTTAAAAACTTTTTCACTTAAAATCGTTCCGACTATTTTCCTCTCATCGAGCAAATCACTCTACCTTTCCACATACCCATTTAAAATTATGAATTCCAACCAACGATTTATTTGATCGTGTGTCCCCAATTCATACAAACGATATCAACTTCAACCACAATTAAACACACGTCTTCGTTTCTAAATATTCAACTAAATTCATCACCATCAAAATGAACAAACACCCTAATATAACCTTTTATTTTGTCTATTTGGCAATTTTTCACAAAATCCCCATAATAACTACAAATTTTGTGGAACCAAAATAGTAATGTATCTCTGTCACCCGACCACAGTTGATGATGTTTGTCAATCACGGCGTTGCGTAATCCCAAGGAGAATCACGACAGTAGTGTTGGAAGGAGCAGAAAGATGCTTTAGCCATATATCTGAATTAAAAATGAAGTTATGGGAAGGAGCAGAAAGGTGTTTGACTAGGTTTTAAAAGTGAACTGTAGAAAATGAAATGGGTATTTTTAGGTTTGTATGAGTGTAGTAGTAATAACATAAGAGGTGTCTAGGACTATTTTTGTAAGATGGAGTTGAAAAAGGAACGGGTCTGGATTTTGTATAGGCTGATTTTTTATGTTTTTATTATTTGTTTTGGTATGAGTGAAGTGCTTATGTAACTGCTTAAAAATACCCTAGGGATGTGTTTGGTTGGGGTATTTGCATTTTAATTTACTTCAAATATTGTGTTTGGTATTCCAAATGAAGAAATTTAAAATTCTACAAATTGTTCAAATGGGGAGAATTAGAATGCCTACAAAATGGTGAGAATTTTAATTTACTTGGAAAACTTTTTTATTATTGTAAATGTAAAGAACAAGAACATAAGAATGAGAGAGGAAGAGAGAATTCTTATTATGAGTTGTATCCATCATGTTACAATAGGAGGTATTTATAAGGCACAAGTAAAACCTAACTTGTTAATCAAGATTAGGATGAATAGACATAAGCCCATAAGCCCATAATGTTTTACAATACTCCTCCTTGGATATTAATCGTTCATTATACGCCATAGACTGCCTCATTAAAAACCTTATCAAGAAAAACCTAATGGGATAAAAAAACTTGATGAAGGAAAAGAGTGCAGTGCGTATAATGCTCCTCCTCAATTTAATATATATATTTCAAACAATGAATGCTAGCCTTCTGAACGAGTTGCTCAAATACTTTTGTTGACAACAACTCTGTAATGAAGTCCATGATAACGAAATATATGTGTAGCTTCCAACTCAATATCAAATGCATTTGTTAGAAAGTATACAATGTGTCTACAAATATTAAAAGAGAAAATATACTCTTATGACGCATATTAATTGCACAATTAACATCAAAACCTCAATTGCACTTATGTATGGTACTTGAGGACCACTCATTTCTTAGAGATATGTGCAAAAACAATTTATAAAAGATGCGTCCAAAATGATTTTGATCCATATAAGGATTCATTAAATTTGATCAAATAAAGTTATTGAGAACATTATTAATTGTTTCTAGAAGTTGAATTTGTGAGTCATGCTTGAGGCATTACATATCCTTCGTAGAATATGAAAGCTCTAATAAACCCCATTTTAGAGAAAAATAAAAACTTCTATATATCTTATCTTATAAAATATGAATAAGATATTTACATTCACCTCGAGACAATATGTTTCTTAATAATCAACTTATTATTTTTGTGAATTTATTTATTTCACAATTCAAGTATTTAGAGCACATAACTTTGGAGCTCTTATTTCGGTTTCACATAAAAAACCGTTGTATATCCAACAGCTTTTATACATTGATGTGTATAAACTTTATGTTCCAATACTTTAGTATTTGCAAGATACTAAGTCTTTTTATGTTGGCCAAATATTTCATTGAGCTAATATTTGGATATTAGTTGATTTCTGATCCTCATCATGCATAATAGCAAGCAATATATTATATGTAGACAAATTTATCGACGTCGTTTTGCTTCCGATTCAAGACAAGATAGAATTTATTGAGATCTCATTAGCTATATGAGGTTCTTTGGAACCTTCATGTCTAGTCTCTCTTTATGAGACTATCATTGGGTCTTTTATACCTAGAACAACCATCTTGTTTTTGCATGCTTCATATTTTACGTCGAGGATTTTATTTGGAATCAATTTGTCTACCATGCTTGATGCATGCCATAATAAAATAGTGTCCTTGAGGGACAACTTATAATCAGAGCATGAGTAGCTGAAATTTTGTATGGCTATTAGATTATCCATAAAATTTCTTTCGAGGATCAATAGAATATGATAATTCATTCTGAATATTCAGTTACTTCTCTTTTCCTGAAGGAATTATCCTTCTTCTATATCCCGTATATATGCATTTAGGTGGAGTAATTTGCAAAAAAAACTAAAATAGGATATGTTTGGTTTAAAACCAAAACCAATTATAAAAAGGAGGATTTATAATAACATATTGACATGATGCTAATTTTTGTAGTTGTACATATTATAATATGGCCCCATACAACAACACAAGTTTATCTCTCATTTTCATTTAATAATTTAGAAGTAATTCATCGCATATTCATGATGAAATACTTAGTCTAGAATGTTAGGCTCGCATTGAGCTATTAATCATACAAACTCGAGGTTGCAATTTAATGGCCATTTAGACGATGCATCGATTCTAAATGGCCTACGGTTCATACAATACATTTGTATGCCTACATATATCCACTTGTTTTCTTTCCAGAAAATTGAGGAATTGAGTCCCCATTCTAGTTGATAGATTAATAATCAAATTCTTTTGAGAGATAACAACATTAGATTGAAGAATCTTATTCTTTTATAGTTTTGCGTAATTAATGACTCGGGATGGTGTAGCTGGCCATGCCAAAATATTTGCTCATAAACTTATGTTATGGCTATGATTAGCTTTTACTAATCATTATAATACATGCCGAGGAAGATACAAAAGAATATAATGTATTCTTAATATTTAACTTCGTTCCTCATGACAATTTTATATTTATATCACGGAGCAAAATGTGCTAGCATAGATTCTTAAATCTATGAATATAGTGTGTAATAATATCTTTGACACACTTATATTTTGCATACATCACATTACATTTTTGTATAAATAGCATTTTTGTTTGCTCCTTTCTTATTTTACCACTACTAGTGGTTTGTCATTTCCATATACCTCGATCATATCGTTTACCATGATAAATGATCTTTAAACATTTATCATTACATTATCACATTCACATGAGGGAATGAAGATCTTATATTGATCATTTTATCTCATTCACTTGAGGGAATAGAGATCTTTATGCTGATCTACTCATCTTTAATCTTGCAACTTGAGGTTGCTAACAAGTTCTTTGAATTAACACGATAATAATTAATTTCACCACATCCATAATCACGATATCTACATGATCATCGTTATCGAGTCACATTCAGTTGAGTGAATGGAGCAAATTTAGTAAACGGGTTTATCGTGTTTCTTAAAGCGTACCCATTGCTTTGTTTAAAGAAACTCATATCAAAGCACCATTCTCGATATATGAGCATATTCGAGGCATTAACCATCTCATCGCATATTTTCTTGTTATCATTCCGAGGTAATACTTAATATTGCGAAAATGTGCTAGCATTTATAAGAATTTCTTGCTTTTGATGGTCAAATCTTTCATATAACGGATCTTTCACCGTTAGATATTATCTTTTAATTCAGATCTAACACAAAAATTGTGAGACCGAACTCGCTTATACTTTTTTTTATGCATGTTGAGGTACATACAATTATAGCGAGATTTAACGAATATTTCATCGTCAAGTATTCCTTTTTTTATCATCATGAAAAAGACGATGGGGGAATACCACTATTGTGGCACTCTTGTAAAAAGGCATTATTTTCAGCATGAAGAGTTCAAGGGAATGGTTTTTTTCATCGAGTTATGACACTAAGCAACAAAATCAATAATTTAAAGCTTTTAAATTTAACATTCTACAATCAAAATTACAAAACATCATTAAAAAGATTGCATATATCATCATTTAGAAAATAGTTTTTTTTTCAAATATCAACAACATTATAAAACGAATCTATTATCTATTTATTCTAAAGTACATAAATGTACCAATAAGAAGTCCACATAAAAATATATAAGATCACATGATATCACTTTAAATAGAGGTGATTAGGTTGATTTTTATTATACTAATCAAAATGAAAATCAAAAGTAAAAATATAATACGAACAAGTACCTCGTTAAATATGTTTAGTTTCTTATCCTTGTTAGGATTTTCAAGAATTACATTTTTCTTGCAATTCACTAAACAAGTGATTTAAATAAAAGACCACTCATATAATTTAGACCTACTGGCTTTTTTTTTAATACTTCAGATAATGAACAAAATAATTACTTAAGTGAATATTTTTGCATTTAAATAAACACAACATAAATAATCACTAAATTCAAAAAGAAAAAAATATAAAACATGAATGGATGTCATTTGATTCTCTTTAGAGAATTATAATAAAACTTAAAGTTTTATTCTTTTTATTATATATATATAAATAATATATATATATATATATATAAATATATAACATGAGGTTAAGTTAATTGAGTTCTATTACATGAAATCAAATTAAAAAAAAACTTGAGTTGTCTAATCCATTACTATTTTTTTTTTCAAACATAACATAAGATTGTGTTTTTCTTTGATTATCTCTTTGTAGTCACAAAAGGACATTTATTGTTCTTGTTAACTATAAAAGAGTTTAAGTAAATAACATTAAAGAAAAAAACACCTCTTTTTCAATCACTATAGAACATTTATTGTTTTTGAGTAAATTACCTAAAATCAATTACCAAAGAATAACTTAGAATAAAATAAAAGAACAAACAAGACACCCATTCGTAACATTTGATAATGCCGTAATGGAAAATTTTGTTTGAAACTTGAAATGGTCAAGTTATAAATCACGTAGACATAAAAAAATATATATATTATTTTTACCTCTTTTGTTTGGAGCAAACTTCGTGCTGATAACGTATTGTAAATGTAAAAAACAAGAACATAAGAATGAGAGAGGAAGAGATAATTCTTATTATGAGTTGTATCTATCATGTTACAATAGGAAGGAGATTCTTTAAAAAGGCACAGGTAAAACCCAACATGTTAATCAAGATTAGGAAGAATAGACATAAGCCTATAAGCCCATAATATTTTACAATATTTATAAACTTTTTTCTCGTTGTCTTTTTGTTGTTCTTACTAAAATCAATGGAAATTTCACAAGGTTGTCTTAAGTCGGAAGTTGTGGGTGTTCGGGTTTGGGTTCAATTCGGTCGGTCAAAAGTCAGTCAAAGTTAAAAATTTCTTCTCTAAACCTGTCCCTATTTATATCAGGTTACCTTCGATGTCAACTCGGCCAGTCAACTAGGTCCTGTCCCGTATTCGGGGTTGCGGAAAATCCAAATATGAGTAAAATTGTAATAAGAATGGTTTCTTTTTTACTCGTTTAAATAAAAGAAAAAAAAAAAAATTATTATAACATTTTATATTTAAAATAATATATAATAAATTCGGGTCAACGGTCGAACCCGAAACCCGAGTTTTTATAATAAATTTCAACCCGATACCCGACCCTATTTAGTATTAAGATTACTCGGGTTGACCCAAATAACCCGAATATTTTTTGGACCAGAGTAACCCGACCCGAATAAGCTTAATCGGTGTCGGGTCGGGTTTTGACAAAACATCCTGCACGAAGATACCTCTATTCCTTCACTCAATAAAAAAGGTTGCAATAATAAACCTAATGATAGACTTCAAAATATTATGAATTTTCTGGCAACCAAACATGCGAGGGTAATTTAAATTCAGAATTTTAAATTCTCCAAGAATTTAAATTTACTATAATTTTAACTTTGACTCGACTTTAACCCCGACCAACGAATTGAACTCGAACCGAAACAAACCCCACCCACTAAGACCCCTGAGTTATGTATTCCATTTGATTTAAAACAAAAAAAAGTACAACAAAAACAACAAGAAAAAAAGTTTAACTAAAGTGAGTAAATAACGAATATGTTGCTAATTTTTTTTTCTTTTTTTGGCAAACGGACGCCTTTATAAAGAAAAAATTGTACTTATCTTGGGATTTGGATAATTGTCATGTTGATCCAAAGATTGATGCTGTAACGCAGTTTTCTATCTATCAAAGAGGGTTTGTTGTCATACTTTCCTAACATAACAATCTTCGAATGAATGCATATGCCAATACGAATGTATCCAATGGAGGCTTGCCATAATAATGGATTCTCAGTAACAAGTGTCCTGGCTGGGACCGTAAACAAGCCTTATTATTGACTTGTTTAGACGTGAGTTGGAACAACCGTCAACCGTCGTATTAATTTCGGGAGACACGGATTATTGTGAGGTGTTTTATTGGTTACGATAACATGGGTACACGACCGTTCTTCTTTACCCGAAAGATTCAGCCGCGAGTGAATTACAAAGTTTAAGTGATTATTGTTTTTCGTTTGAAACCTTTTGTAGAGGACATCGTTTGCAAAACAGTAAAAAAAATCTGCACCCTATGATAAGATATAAGCAACCCAATGTTCGACGGGTTGTATTATGGGATATCGAGGTGGCTTTTTTTCACTTCCTAGCGCAGGATGGAAGAAATTACCGGAATACATGGGCCACCAAGGGTAATGGGTCGCAAGCTGGAATTTGTTTGGAAGGCGAGTACCATCGAAGAAAGTTTAATTGTACAGCATTTGAAAGAAGAACACAGTTCCTATACAACAAGAAGATCCCTATGACGGGAATCACATATTTTTTTACGTCAAACTCACCAAAGATGAAGCCATTCTCGATTGAGAATGTAATGCTAGTCAATATGTTATCCATGGCAACCGGAACGAGAGTAGCATGCGATTTTGTTATTGTGACACGTAAAGATCTGTCACAAGCTATTCACTTCTTAAGAACCCTAGGGCACACTGTTAGCACAACTATGCCATCAAGTTTTGATCGGTCTTTGCATCTTTTGCGAGATGCTTTGGATAATACGATTATTTAGCCTAATTGGGAAGCGGGAGCTAGAAGTACCTCTCTTTTGATGAAGATTCAACTGCTAGAAAAAGAGTTCACCGAGGCCACCATTAGCAATGTTTTTTGTAAACGACATGAGATGGAATGTTTTAAATTTACGTTTGTCATTTTTCATATAAAAGATAAGACTTTTGTAAACGTTTCAATTCCAAATTTATTCAGTTTGGTTCTGGTCCCACCTAAATTATCTACATGCAAAATAATTTGGAACCAGAACCAAATTAGAACTAGGCATTGAACATATTCGCAAAAGTCTTATCTTTTATATGAAAAATGACAAAGGTAAATTTAAAACATTCAATCTCATGTCGTTCACAAAAAAGATCGCTAATGGTGGCCTCGATGAACTCTTTTTCTAGTAGCTAAATCTTCATCAACTTCCATTTGAGAGCTGCTGCTTCCCAATTATGCCAAATAAACTTATTATTCAAAGCATCTCGCATAAAAGTATGACAAACATACTGATCAAAACTATAATGGCATAGCTCGTGGTAGACACTGTGCCAGGTTTCTTAAGAAGTGATAACTGGAAGATCTTTACGTGTCCAATATAAATGAAAACAAACACATTAGCTACTCTCGTTCGTTTCCCATGGAAAACTCATTATTGACTAAGCATTTACATTCTCAATCGAGAATGGACTTCCATCTTTAGAGTGACGTCTAGACGCACAAATAAAAATATTAATTCCCGTCATAGGGATCTTCTTGTTGTATAGGAACTGTGGTCTTCTTCTCAAATGCATGTACAATAAATCTTTCATGATGAGTACTACTCGCCATCCAAACGCATTTGATAGCTATGTGACGCAATACCCTTGGTGCATGTCTCCGGGATCTTCCCGTCATAGCGCTAGCGAAAGTGAAAAGCCTCGATATCCATAATACAACCCGCGAACAATGGGCAGCTTATATCTTATCGTAGGGTGGGTGTCTCAGATATTTTTTACTGTTTTTTCAAATGATTACCTCTACAGAAGGTTTCAATGAAAAACAAATGATTACTTAAACTTGGTACAATTTCACATCGCGCTGAATCTTCGGTAAGAAGAATGGTCGTGTACCCATGTTTTCGTAACCAATAAAACACCTCACAATAATCCGCTTCTCCCGAAATTAATACGACGATTGACGGTTGTTCCAACTCAAGTCTACACAAGTCAATAATAAGACTTGTATCTGCCGCGCTTGCGCTTCTAGCCGGGACACTTGTTACTGAGAATCCAGCCTCTATTGCCACCTTCGATACATTCGTATTGGCATATGCATTCATTCGAGCAATTGTTATGTTAGGAAAGTATGACAGCAAACCCTCTTTGATAGATAGAACTGTGTTATAGGCATCAATCTTTGGATCAACATGACAATTATTCAAATCCCAAGATAAGTACAATTTTTTCTTTAAGAAGACGTCCATCTGCGACAAAAAAGAAAAAAACTTAGCAACATATTCGTTACTTACTCACTTTAGTGGCAAGTGAATTACAAAGTTCGAAGTGAATCACAAATTAAATTGCAGTAGTATCCTATGTTATTTTAGCTTCACAAACCCGAAGGAACACTTGCTAGCAAACTTTTGAGAACTAGTTTCGAAACTAACTCAAAAACTAATCATGTAGACTACACTAAACTAACAATATAATAAAGGAGACAATAATAAAGTAAATCATAAACCCTAACAATAAATACAGTAAACCTAAACTAAAGGAGGACAAATCGTTTACCTCGCTTTGGGAAGACAAAAGTGGTATATTGATCCAAGTCTTAAAGATCATGTATTTATAAGAGAAAAAAACAATATCGAAAGGAAACTTAGGCCTCTTTGAGAAAAAGACAATATAAAAGGAAACCATGGCATTGAAGATCTAAGTCGGTCAAACATTCATTAATTACTAGACAATAATCAGTTAAGCTCCCTCGTACATAATCTAAGGGATGCAATTAATAATCACACATAAAGTTCATAGGATCCATAAAAGATATTGAATTTTATATCTAAATTACACTTTAGTGACAATTAGGGCTTATAAATTGGAGATGATAAAAGAAACACTATTAAATGGGTTGAATATATATTTATAAAATCGCGAATTTGGAAAACTCTAGGTAATTTATTATTCACAACATGGTGCATGTAAAAAAAATTAAACCGTTTTTATTTTATTTTGGGGAAACCCGAATAAGAATGTCAAGTTAGTTTGCCCGCCTTTCTTTGGTTTAGCCCATTGTCTCTTTGAGGACAACCTCTAAGTACTTTGTGTTCTCCAGATCATCCTCAGTATTCTGTTTATGACTTTTTGTGTGTTGTCTTGTTTGTACTATTGTCTTGGTTTGGTTAATTTATAGTGTTGTCAGTGGTACATGTTTTCTACTAGTATGTTTTAGTTTTGGTTTGTTATCTTTGTTTTTGCATTTGTATGTTTTAGTTTTGGTAGGCATTTGTTTTTGCATTTGTATGTTTTAGAATTATACCAGCAGCAAGATCCGCAGTTATTGTCATTGTCCAATCCAACGTGTTCATTCCATGGGGAACAAACAACAACCTGAATAAATTCACAATAATTCATAGTCAGTATCATATGACACAAACTAGTAGAAAACATAAATATTACACATTTTCACTAATAGTATGACTACCATGAGCTCAAGGTAATAAGCTAGTGGCAATAAAAACACGATCTTATTGTTGGGATTTAACATTCTAGGTAACCAGTTTAGCTACGAGTACGCAGCGGATTGGATCTAGTTAATGCACATAGAATTAACACTTATAAATTAAACAAGTAATTTACTAAACTTTTGTTTAATGATAAAAATCAATAAACTTACGCTGGATCTTGATCTTAAAAACATAGTAGTTAAATTACCACCTCCACGGTTGCTCACACAACACGTCAAACAAATACGTCACGATGCTAGTCATTGCTTCACAAGCTCCAAACACCAAGTGTATGCTTAATTACTTGAACCGAAAACAGAAACCCTAATTAGGGTTTGTACCGAGATTTATTGTAGGAAAATTCAATGAACTGAAAAACCCTTAGATGTGGTTTTATTGTCGTCGAGCTAGGAGAACAAGAAAACCGAAACCTAAATATGTTTCCGTTTGAATCGGTTAAGAAGACAAAACAAAAACAATTTCCTACGTAATACATGCATGTAAAATCATGCATATATACATTCTGTTTGAATTTATAAATTCCATGTCATAGACTTGACATTGAATGAACAAATTCATTCGTATTACTATTAGGCATTGAATGTGACATAGGGGTTTTGAAGGGTCATAATTGTGTTAACCGACTTGGGAGAAAAACCAATATATCGTATGATTTTATGTGAATGGGATCGAATCAATTAATTATGAAGAGAGGAATGAGGTATTTATATATGCACCTCAACCCTAGGACTCCCTATTATTTTTATCACAATACAACTTTTATCCCTTATCTCTAAAATTGATCCCAAAACCCTCTTCTAGAAACTATATGGGTCGGCCAACAAGTGACACCCACAAGGTTCGAGTTTTGTCAATTTTAGTCCCTTCGGTTTATATAAAATATTCGTTATACTTTATTAACTATTAATAATAAATAACGACTTATTTAAATATTCTCGTGAAGTATATTAAATCCTTAATAATAAATAAATATATATTAAGTATTTAATAAACATACTCTTCGTGTCTTAACGTGTGTGCCCCCAATAGGCTCACATATTCGTAACGTATACGTGCTAGCCAACTACCATAACCCAACAGCTCCCACTTGGGAGTTGGAGTAGCACCTAACACTTATACCTATAATTGGCAAAGTCTAGCAACCCACACAATTATTTTTACATTAGGAATATTATGAGATAAGAGTTTCAAAAATCATCTCAGCTATTTAATGGTTATAAATTTCTTGCTTTATAATCATCCCTTTGTTACAGATACCGTTAAACCATGGATATGGATCCTAAGTCATTCCATATAGTTTAACATTATGTTTCTCGTTATAGAAATAATTCAGATATACCAAATGTAATCAAGAATCATCTTGCATTACCCTTTGGGTGCGGCCACACAATTATCTGATTAAATCTGGAGAGGGCCCAATGGTATCTTTCTGCACATATCAAGTGGAGGAACAAATCCTTTATTGACTACAAGTGTTGTGGATGCTGCTTCACATACACTCCCAAAAATAGCCTTTATGACTACCATATTTCAGGATAGCGTTTGACTATAATCAAAGAGAGATATCCACACATACAGAACTTGCTTGCATCTCAAGTCTAAGGACAATTTTAAACCATTTTCGACATTTTACTCATGACATGGATCCAAAAGTAAATGTTCAAAGGTTGGGGTATCCAATATGCATCCCTTGTGTATACATATGAGTTTGGTGGGAACAGATCCGTATATTCACAGAATATAACCAACACTCACATTTGCCTTACATAACTATTCCCCATATTGATTAACCGACAATGGTAGTGGAAAAGGGAAACAGATTAAAATGATAAGAAATCATTCATGGATTAAACATGCAAATATAGGATAACAATTTTTATATGAATGAAGAACAAATACCAAGTATCTTTATTCATCAGAAAGTAAATATTGTCTTACAATCCCAATTATCCAAATACTAATATATATGCATGATACTAGTTAGTAAGTTGAAGTCTAATGTTTCCAACATTCTCAACTTTTCTTTTGCAAGAAAACTAAATAGTCATCTGAGTAAACTTTCCGAATACTTGTTTCAAATTCACATAATTGTGAAAGATTTGAATAATAAGATGAGTGTCTTATTGTTCACGTGCATACTATTGCAAGAGTCATAGTATGGACAAGGTAATAGTACCTTTTATAGGGTATTTGAAGTTAACACATACCTATCTCAGACAGTCATCTTTACAGTTTCTTAAAATGTAAAGTATTCTCATTCTTTAATGTGTTACGCAATAATGCTCTTAGCTGATCATATCTAGTTAGTAGATTTATCATAAAAGGTGAAATCCTTTTTCAACTAGAATTGATTATTCCCTAGCATCAGTTACACATACTACCTATGCTTTATAAATTCGTAACATTTTGTTATAAACAGTCGATTGAAATCACTCTCAATTAGATACTGTTGTTGTTAGCTCGTCTTGCTATCGTGCAAAAGTAACAACCAGTCACATATACAATATAATATATATACATGATGAACCCTTAGTTAAAAAACACAAGGTTTCCATCCATGTACTAAATTATCTTAAGTGAAATATATCATTTAAGACTTGCTTCAATGACATATTGCATTTGTGTTGGACTTAATTTCGCATACGTTTATCTTAATAAACATTTATTCCAAGGTCGTTTGTTTTATCCTAAATTCTCAAAAGAAGTTTTCATCCAATCTAAGGATTAATATCTAGCTTATGTGGAATGATACTTTCGATATGTCATACAACATATGAATTTAAGAAAACAACATGGTGCTCCCACTCAATGTCAGATATACTCAGGAGTCATCTTAATTTAATCAGAATCATATTGCTATTAATACTTAAGATCTCAGCTCTAATGCATGATCCAATCCACAACTTGGATTCTTTATCTTGTATTCTATATAAAAATCTTAACCCTTTTTGATACACACACGTCCTCGCAAATTGTTAATCATTAAGAACGAGTCTTAAATTTTAATTGTCAGTATTTCAAATATAGACGCATAACCCTTTATGATTATCATCGCCTCGCAGGTACTCATCCAAGAAAGAGTTATGAACCATAATTGACTTTTAAAGATTCAAGAAATCATGTATACAATTAGTATCTTTATATACTTAATACGTGCAAAAAGAGAGGTTTATCATAGTCAATTGCTTGAGTAAGATCAAATTCTTATCTCAGTTAGGCATTAATATGTAATATAATTTTGACCTTATAGCATTTCCTTCAAAGAAACCTCATTCTAACCTCAGAAAGGGGTTTACTCCTTTGGGGAAAAGATCAATCAAGCTCAAACTTGATTGGCTTTTAAGGCACCTGCATGCTTAACATTCATATTTAAGACCTTTATCAGATTCAAGATGTGATAATGTATCTTAGCAATTAGCAGGTTTGAAATGATCCTCTAATTTATATTCCTCAGCAATGATATTATAATATCAATCAAGTGATGAGGCATCCTTGCGGATTTATGAATGAGAGTTCTAATATATTTTAGTTCCACATTTACATGTTAAACCTTAGTTTGACATTAGCAAGTGGATTTTAGAAGGTTATGTATTTTATTCTTGAATATCTTCAAGATTTATATATACTCCCACTTACTTTTGTAAGTAGAGAAAATTCTCTAAATACTAAGTATTTAAGCAACAATGATTGTTCTTAATTGGAAACACAAACACATTTCAAGTTCTCAGCTCTAGCTGTTAATAATAGCTCCATAAGATTTTAACAAATTTTTAGAACTTTAATCCAAAACATAATGGGATTTATCTCAATCCAAAGATGATGTCTTGATTACCTTCTAGGTTGAAACTATATTGAGTGTATTCATGACACACGCAAACTTCAAACCTTGATCGATTTTTGAGGTGAGCCTTTTTAAGCTATCAAAATCAAACTATATGAAATAAATTAGTTTTCAACACATTAGACATATCATAATAATGTGGTATTCTATGAGTATTGGAATTGTGAGACTACATCAAAATTCCATTAGATAACTTAATTCTCTTTAGGTCAAATACTTGTCAATTGGGTCCTGCCAAATTGAATTCATAGTATTTTAAAACCAAGTGCATGCTATAATGTATATTTCTTGAATTAAGCAAGAACTCTATGCTCACGTGTTTCACAAGAATACAAAACAATTTCAAGAATTCCATGTTCTTGTGTTACAAGAAAACAAACATGTCAGTGTACTACATTTATAATCTTTGGAATAATTTAAGGACTTTTTGGTTAACTCTATGTACATGGTTTTTCAAGAAAACATAACATGTCCGTTTATACGTTACAAGTCTCCGAATAATTCAAGGACATCATGTTAATGTGGTAACAAGAAGACATAACAATTCAACTACTTACTCTATGTTATTAGTCATTGATTAATTCAAGAACTTTATAATTATGTCTTAGCAAGTAAACATAATTATTCTAACTAAAGTAATCATGAACGCAAACTCTTGAGTTCAATAGTAATTTCAAACTTCAAAATCATGATTATATAATTTAACCATAAGTCTATTGACTAAAACAAGTAGTCAAAATATTGAGTAGCTTATAGTATATCTTTGACTTTTAATGTAATAGGGCAACAAACATCTGTGTTTAAGTCCCTATAATTGATTACTTCCTCACCTTGCGGCAAGTGAAACCAATAATCCATATGTTATATGTTGTTCCTTGCACACATTTAAGATTTCTCCCACTTGTGTACGGGACAACATTATCTAAGGTAAACAAACAATACGACAAGCGCGCAATTGTATAAACAATATGATAGTGTCATAGATATTACATGTAGATTTCAAACTATAATGTTTAATAAGGAATTGTGGATTATTATTCTATAGATAACATTTCGGAAAGAACCACAGATATGGAACTTGTTATCATATAAAATAAAATGCAATCTTACTTAAACATGTGTTTGTTCATATTCGGAAAGTAATGAATTATTTCAAAGCAAGTTAGTAATATTGCAACTATCAGGAAATAACATCTTGTATGCTCCACTGATTTGACACCATTACAAGAATGTCATTTCAGTAATAAAAATGCAAAACTCCCACTGAATTTGTCAACATTGTAAGTGTTACATCACCAGTAGAAATCAAATAGCAATTTATTTACTTTCCTATTCTCTTAGAATGCCTACAAGTAGCAATGTACTTAAGTATTGTGTAGAGAATATGAAATTCTACTTATGTAGAGAGGGACTAGCCATTCCTGCTTTCATTTAACTTGATATAAGCATGCAATTACTCCTTTATCGTCCTAGCAAAGCACAAGGGTATTTAGCACCTTAAGGAATAAAATGAGTCTAAGAAAAATACCCAGCGGATATGCTAGTAATTTCTTTACTCATTGCGGTTTAAACTCATACATCGTGACAAATGCAAGATGTAATTTATTTTGGTAGCTATAGACAAAATGTTCTCTAGTTACTCAAAATATTTTTATCTTTTAATTATTTCAAAGCCGAAAAGAAGGGTAATGAAAGACAATGAGAAATGAATTTAATGTAATTGATAATTTCATTAGAATCCTATCTTATCTTGTCACAATGATTAGATAGACATAATGTCCTCACGCTACATTACTATGAAAGAGACTGTTTGTCTTTTGAAGAAAAACAAACTTTCCGTTTAACGAATATGTTGCAAAAACACATTACACAGAACATAGAAAGTTCAATTTAGTATTTTCGATAATTAAATTCTTAATAGAATTAACTACCCAATTAATTTACTAATTAAGACTAAGATCCAACTTGACCTCCTACTTGTTAACCAGAGGTCTGACCAGTGAGAAAACAAGTAGGGCAAGAGGTAAGCGACGAGCGTTAATTGCAATTAATGCAACTCTTAGATTTATGATACTAGTCAAAACATTAGTCAGCATGTAATAATGTTTGTGAGCATGTTTAGTATCATCTTATGCCTCGGGTCCAGGGTCTGACCAAGAGACTCGAATTAAGTCGACCAAACGAGAACGTGTAAAAATCGTCAAAGGTCTGACCAGTAGGCGAAATTCACCATGGGTTGGTAGGGGTCCAGGGTCCGACCAAGAACTCAACCAAATTGCAACGTGTTCTACGGTTGGATGGCATAAACTTAAAATTTTCAAAGGGGTATTCACATAAATGTGTTAAAAGCGTGTACAAAGAAGCATGCAAACCAACTTTGTATCACTAATTTTAAAAACCTTTAGTAATGACACTGTAGTGACATGCCATGGTTCATGGTAACTCCAATCGAACGCACAAAGAAGCGAAGAAACAGGTCAGCGCGAAGCATATTAAAAACCTTATTTCTTTAGGGAATTACGTAAAAACAACCCGCCTTAAACTTCTCTTAAAGTTTGTTCTAGTGGATGAGCCATACTTCCCATAGGAGTCCATAGCATCTAGTTTTTAAATCAAGAAAAACTAGTTTTATTAGTTTAACGTCTTATTAATTTTTCACAAAAACAGTTTTCCACGAAACTAATGGTTGGTCACTATGAGCATCATTGCGGTAAAAAATTAATAGACTACATAAACATCATCTTTTTAGACATATGGCATATTTAATTAGGCGCGTAAACAATTAGACATTAAATAATCATGCATACTGAGATTCATAATACAAAAGATGACATTAAGCATACTAGTAAACATGTAAAAATCCAAGTTCTCTCGCGAGTCTTCCCCATATGGAGAACCATAAGACCCTCACTAGGTTTTCTGCTAAAGTGCCTAGATCGCCCCATTCACCACATATTGTGATTGAGTGGGTCTTATAGCCGGAATAGACTTAAATTTAAGAAAGGAATCAACTAAGCTAAATTTAACAATATTAAATTCCTTTTAATCCTATATTAACTTTTAAAAAAGAATTTCATGATCAAGTATCTACAGATTTTATTATTTTATGCAAGAATCTAATATTATTGTCATATTTTACTAGTAAAACAAATAAAATTTCAACGCAGCAGTATCATGGCTTTGTTGTAATAATATGGCATTTACCCAAGGCGTATAATTAAAACAGAAAACATGCCAACCCATAAAGCGTAAAGAGTTGCTCGTGAATGGCCACTAGGGATTTAAACTATCTAGTCTAGGTAACCAAGTAACTACGAGTACGCAGCGGATTGGATCTAGTAATAGCATATAGGTTAACACATAATAAGAAGTAAATAGAAAACGCGTACCTCTTGGCCAATTGATCAAGAAAACAAATAAAGCGACTAAAACAATCGCCTCTACGGTTGCTCACACAACACGTCGAACAAGTACGCAACAATGCTAGTCGTTACTTCACGAATAAACAATTCGACACGAACACGATGCTCTTGATTGTTCTTGAATCCAGCGATCGAATCCCATATGGATTAAACTACAGATCGGTATTAGAAGGATGAAAACATCGAACTAGTAAGCATGTATATTACTTGCATAACATGCATGTATAACAAAACCATAACATGCATATGAATGTGTGTAGTACAAAACATATGTGCATGGTTTAATTGGGATATCATGCTACTGACATTCATATTTTCTTTGTGGCTTAATTGCATCGAATGGGATATAAAGGTTTTTATAATCGGCTGACTATATTAGGATATAATATATATCGTATATAATATTGTGTTGTGAATGAATTGATTGGATGGGTCGAATTATATAATGAGGGAGAGGGTATTTATATAGCCATCAAACCCTAGTTTAAGATAAACTAGGATACCTTCATAATCTTTATCACAATATAACTCTATCCTTTAACTCTAAAATTGATCCCAAAACCCTCTTCTAGAAACTATATGGGTCGGCCAACAAGTGACACCCACAAGGTTCGAGTTTTGTCAATTTTAGTCCCTTCGGTTTATATAAAATATTCGTTATACTTTATTAACTATTAATAATAAATAACGACTTATTTAAATATTCTCGTGAAGTATATTAAATCCTTAATAATAAATAAATATATATTAAGTATTTAATAAACATACTCTTCGTGTCTTAACGTGTGTGCCCCCAATAGGCTCACATATTCGTAACGTATACGTGTTATCCGACTACCATAACCCAACACTTATCCGCTATCCCTAAAACTTAACCTGAACCAAACACCCTTTAAAATACTTTAGAATCAATCCCAGCAATCCTATTAGGGTGTTTGGATTAGCTTATCAGGTTATCAGCTTACCTCTCAGTTCCTAAGCTATTAAGCTTAAAACTTATGGATACTAAGAAGCCAACGTACTTAGCTCAGAAACACCAAAAAAAATGAACTTATCAGATTATCACATTGATTAAACTAATCCAAACTCGCTCTTATTTATCTGCTGCTCAGATGCCTTCCTATCAGTTTAATTAGCTTATGCACCTTATCAGATTATTGAAAAACACAATAGAGCACCCGCACATTATGCTCATCAACTCATCTAATACAAAAAACTAATCAAAATTCTCTCATAAGCCAAAACAAACACCCCCTAAAAGCCCTAAAGAGACGAGCTTATCCAGTTTAATAAAGTTGCTAACTTTATCAAATAATAAGGGGGTGTTACTTAGCTCAGAAACACCAAAAAAATGAGCTTATCAGATTATTGAAAAAGACAATAAAGCACCCACACATTATGCTCATCACCTTAAATCTTATAGCAGTAAACAAGCCATAAGCTTAGGAGCCCCAAACAAGTGAGCTCATCAACTTATCTAATACAAAAATATATCAGCTCTTTCAATCCAAAAATTCCTACTTAGGGTGTTTGCATTAGCTTATATAGGCTTATCAGCTTATTAAAAAGGCCATAAAGTAAAGCAAACAAGCTTGTGAGTCCCAAACAAGGAGCTTATCCAGTTTGATAACCAAATTCACACCTTGTTACATAACTTGTAAGAAATATTTGTAAGCTTTTCACCTTAGAGCTTATAGCCAAAAATAAGTCATAAACTCAAGTTGATAAGCTTAGACATTCCAAAGTTACAAGCTTATCCGATATAACAAGCTTATCTTTTACAGAACTTGCCAAATTTAGAACAATGTTTCTATAATGTAGTGACATATCCAACAATATCAACATGGTTAAACCTAAGAGTAATACAGCTTAAAATTTTTTGAGGAAAAGGCCAATAACCAACTCTGAACAATTAAGTTGAGCTTATAGCCAAAAATAAGCCATAAACTCAAGTTAATAAGCTTATTTGAATTTGGCTTATATTTCATAAGCCTTAATTTTCCGGCTTATTATGGGACTTGTGGGCTTATATAAGTTTATTACGATAGATAAACTTATATAAGCCCACAAATCTCAAAATAAGCCTGAAAATTGGGGCTTGTGATATATAAGCCGAAATGAAATAAGCTCATAAGTTGAAACAAATACCCCCTAAAAGCCCTAAAGAGAAGAGCTTATCCAGTATGATAAACTATCCTTCTTCATTTTCTCCATTTTTTAATACTTTACTTAAGAGTAAAACTCAACTTATCACAATTTAATTTTAAGATAATATACTACTCTTTTAATTAGTGAAACATACTTTAAAATACATTTCTAATAGTAATCATACATTTTACAAACTCGTAATCTTACGTGGTGGATTTATAAAACATATGGCATACAACTAGGGGTGGACATAAGGACAGGGCACAAGAGGCATGATCTTTCGAAAAAAATTGTAGTGCAAAATTTTTAAAATATTTGGGTTTTTTTTTTTTTGCAAAACTTTTTGGCTCCGGTTACGCATACAATTAATTGTTATTGCATCTTATATCATAGAAAAATAGTTTTTTTATTATGGTTTCTAGTTCTAGAATAGTATTTACTTTATTTAAGTTTCGGAAAAAGGCATATGCTTTGTTTAAATATATACTATTGCTCTTTGTAAAAAGGATGTAAACACACAATGTATACAAAAGTTATTACTCTAGTATGTTTTAATTAAATACGTGATAAAAAATAATAAAAAAGTAAACAATAACTAAAATTACTGCTAACAAGAAAATAAGTACCGTCACGTTGCGGCGCGACTTATTTGTACTTAATGTGCCACCGTTTTTTAGCAAAATTGAGTTTTATTGTTCGAAACGAAATTTTTCTTTGCTGATTTTGTAATCTCGGATTATCTTTTCGTATTTTCGGTGTTGTTTTTGTGTGACATGTTATAAAATCGCACACCTTCAACAAGTTTTATAAAATTGTAAATATGTCAAAAATATATCAATATTTGGCTAATTTTGCTAATAATCCAGAAGCCTTTTCGACAGTAAATTTTTTATTCAAGAAATTGTTGGATATTCATTAGATATTTCATAAATAAAGTTTGTTATATGAAAACATAATTATTTTGTATATAATTAAAACTTTAATGTAATTGTACGTTTTTTGCCGCAGTGGTTTAAACAAACTTAAAAGTAGTTTTTCAAGTTGTTTGCTAAGTATAGATTAAACTTCAACCTCTTTTATAAAATCATAGACACGTCAAAAACATATCATTATTTGGTTAGTATTGTTCGTAATCAAGAGGCTTATTCGACGATAATTTTTTTTATAAAGAAAAAGCTAAGTACTTTTAGTACAAGTAAATAAGTTTTGCTATACAAAAAAGTCGTAAATATTAAAAAGTTCAGTGTAGACTTCGCAACTTGTTGCATAATGCAGAAGATTTTTTGTAAAATTCTTTTTTTAACTAGGCTGATATTTTGGGCTGCCACGTTGGCGTCAACGAGGACGTTTGCCATCGTCTTTAAAATATATACGGAGTAGTAATGGTATGATATGCTGCATTTATTTCGCGTTGCGGCGGGGACTGACTTGTATTCAACGCATGTATATTATTTCACTCAACATTTTTTTTAACAATTACGGAATTTCAATCAGTATTTGTCGTTGGGAAAAACATAACATTTTTTGCATATTTGGTTAACAAAATATGTGGTATTTGTATTTATATAAAATGACATTTACCTGGAATCATATACTAAATGTATTTATTTATTACAGTTCATAAGCATTAACGAGGCTTGAAGGAAAATGTATCCCAAAAGTGAACCGACAACCCAACGCCAAAACGGCGTGATTTGAATTTTTGGGCGAGCGAACGACTTTTAGTATGTAAATAAATATAAATATGAATGTGAAATCTGTTTTAAATACAGGCATGAATGGTAAAAAAAGTATAGATTAATTTTATAATTTAAACTTTCATAGAATTGTACGTTTCTGACTTTGTCATTTATTTTATAATTATTAGTTAGTTTAGGTTATGTTTTGAAAGTTTATTTTCCTTTTAAATATATACAAACATTTTTTATAAAATCGTCCGTACGTCAGAAGCATTGCAATATTGGGCTAGTTTTGTTCGCAATTCGAAGATCTTTTAGCAGGTATTTTTTTTATCTGAATGAATCGGTAAATATGTGTTATATAGTTGGTAAATAAAGTTTATTATATAAAAAAGTCGTAAATAATTAAAAGTTGATGGTGCGTTTTGTAATTATTGTTTACTATTTTGAGCCAGTTTTTGGGCTAAATAATTTTTGCCTTGGGATATATATATATATATATATATAT
>BQNB010016694.1:0-69818 GCA_026074375.1 Tanacetum coccineum | reverse complement strand
GATCAACCTGGTCAAAGTCTTCAAAGATCATATCTTGATCTGATTCATTCTCAGCAACAAAAGAATGTAAAACACATTCCATTATGTTGTCAGAACGACCAGATGACTGGTAAACTGAAGGAACAAAACTCTGCTGATCAGAGTAAGTAAGCTTTGAGCCAGAGCTGGTAGTTCCAATGAAAGCAGAATGAGTGGGAGCAGTAGCAGCTTTCACACCATAACTCTGACCAATTATGACATCAAGTTCAAATGACCTTAGTTTGTTATACAGGTCATCAAAGCTCATTGAGTCTAGGCCACCTCTTGTTTTTAATGCCAGAGCAACTTGCGACCACGAAGAAGGAAGTGCTCTTAGAAACTTCAGATTGATGTCATCATTATCAGGCCTTGCCTGCACTTGGTTCAACTAGCTCAGAATCTTCTGAAACCTATCATAGCCCTTGTGTAGGCCTTCTTCTTCTGTCACAGAGAATTCTGTAAACTGTTGTTTGAGCATGGTCTTCTTCATCTTCTTTGATTCTTCATTCCCACCAAACCTAGCTTTAACTGCTATCCAAATATCCCTTGCATCATCATAATGATGAAAATCGGGCATATGATTGACTCGCAAAAACTTACACCTTTATATAAGTATCAATATAAACAAATATGAATACAACACAAAGGATCAGAATCCGCGAGACCAAGTAAACCGGAAGCAGTATAGAGTGTTCCCGGGTCGTTATGTCCCAACGAGGCTAGAGATGGAAAATCGCAAGACGATTGATGCCTTGTGTTTGAATGTCACAAGGAATGATTTGGCACTAAAACTGATAAAACTAAGCAAAAGCACATAAAAATAACAAAGAGAAAATAAGCTGGAACAAAAATAAAATCTAGAAATGGTAAAAAACTGGACATTGTTAGGGTACTGTTGACCAGTTTGGTTGGTCTGAGTAGGTTGAGTCTGTTGAAAGTGAACAGCAGGTTGTGAGAAGATAGATTGATTTGGTTGTGAGAAAGCAGGTTGTGAGAAAGCAGTTTGAGTGAATGTAGTATGGTGTGTGGGTTCAGTCTTAAAGATACCGATGTATCATCTTTGATAAAGAAGGTGAAGCAGTGGATTAGGGATAGGAATAAGTGAATGTTACTTATGTAGTATAGGATTTACTTCCAAAATGGGTCAATATGCAAAAGAATGTGTTGCGGGTCTGTTTTGAGTTTCTAGGGATCGAATTCGATTCTTTGACTAATATTTCAAACACATTGTTAGGATCTGAAACTAGATAGATCTTCTAGCCTTTGTGGTTGTATAGTACTTATGTAATCACAAGTATATACGTGAGAGACTCTAACAATCGTTTAGGCGGAAACTAAACAATACGGTATAAAGAAGAACAAATATAAACAATGATCCTCTATGGATCTCTCTATTGATAATAAACTATTTGTGTAATGTGTAATCGGTCCAAAACCCTAATGCTAAAGGTTTCTTTTATAGAGAAGAAACCCTAAATTGCTAAACAAGATAACTAAAAACGCGTAAGAGATATACATCAATCTCTTCCTAATATATCTCATTCCTATGAGATAACTCTAGAATATAACTATAATTCCTTAATTACAGTAATCACGTCTATAAATAAGATCAGCAGATTCTAAATCTGTCAGCAGAAATGAGAACATGACCAGCAGGAACATAATCAGCAGGAACGCTACTTGAACTGCCAGCAGGAACAACTTAATGCCATCAGCAGAAACGAAAATCTCTAACAGCAGAAACGACACTTGGTCGTTTTCAATTATTCCCAACACATCTCAACAAAACAAACACCACCTTAATCTAGGCTAACATAAGCCTTGTTATATGATATAAGCTTAGCAAAACACCATATATCGTTCTCACTTTCACTCTCGTCACTTTCATATTCAGTTCATTTACTCTCATAATTCATTCTCATGTAGCAAATTCATTCTCATCACTTTGATATTCGGTTCATTCAGTTCGTTATATTGAAGGTTTAGGGTTTATATTGAAGGTTTAGGGTCTATATTGAAGGTTTAGGGTTTATATTGAAGGTTTAGGGCTATATAATTGATAATTTGATATTTAACGAGTTATTGTTCATCCAGAGGTCAGCGTGCTCGCCATTTGATTGCGGTTAGTTTTTACAACTGTTGCTGTTTTTGTTGTTAATTTTGAATGCCATTTGTTTCTGTTTTTGTTTAAATTTCGAATCGATTTGATGCAATTAGTGATTATGAGTTTTGAATGCCATTTGTTGTTAATCGATTTGATTTGATGCAATCACTCATCACTAAAGGCTTTTTTTTCTTGTAGTGTATGGCAGAACCAGCAACATCATGTGCAAGTTCAACCCCTGATACATGGACTTATGATCCAAAGTTAGCTATAGAAAAGCAATTGGAATGTATCATAGCTAATGAGCTTCCGTTCGATATGTTCTCCAGACCTCGATGAACTCAATTTGTTCAACAAAATCTGCAACCGGCATACGAAAGGGTAAGTAAATACACCATTAAACGTCTCGCGTTTAAATACTACATAAAAGCTAAAAAAGACATGATTGCATACTTTATTTTACCGGGGTGAGTCCCTTTTACCCAAAAAAAGACATGATTGCATACTTTGAAAACTTTCAAGGGAAAGTTAGTTTAACTATTCATGTATGGGACACTTTGTGCACTGATTTAAAGTTTCTTGTTATTACGTGTCATTGGATTGATCCTGACACATGGAAATCGTCTAAAAGGACTGTATGTATACAAGGGGAAGAAAATGTTCATGAAACTGTTATGGAATGTGTTAATGATTTTGGTTTGAAAGATAAGATATTTAGTATATGTATGGATGATGTTGGTGACGCTATGTATGCTGAAGGTATGGAAAACCTGAAAAGGGATTTAAATCCTATGTTTAATGGCATCCTGTTTGAAACAAAATGTGTTTCTCATGTTTTGATTTCAATGGTTCAAACATGTCTTGATCATGTTGATCCGAAAAAGCTAGAAACATGTTGTTTTATGTAAATTCATTGAAATATGACAAATTCAAAGAATTTCTGCATGGAAAAGGTGTTAAATATACTAGTCCGAGCTTAAATTGCCCTGATATATGGAACACTACCTACAAAATGTTGCGTGGTATCGTTGCTCAGAAAGCATTACTTATAGAGTTTTATGCTAGTAGTGGTGAGAATGATATCAATGATAACGATTGGGTAGTCATAGAATCGCTTTTGGGTATTTTGAAAGTTTTTTATAGTTTTACGGTTAGGCTATCAAATGCTAAGAGTCCGTCAACACCACTACTTTTGGGAGAATGTTTGTTGATTTCTGATATGTTTAAGAAGTATAAACAAGATCCCTTTTGGCAACCAGTTATTACAAAACTGCAGTCTATGTTTCTGAGGCATTACAAAACTATCCCTCTGGTATTTTCGTGTGCAACTGCTTTGAATCCCAAAATTGGAGTTAAAGATGTTGAGAATATTTTATAGGATATTGGAGCAAATCTGGGGTTATCAAATAATATGAGTGATAGTACTTTCGCTAAAGTTAGTATTGCGAAATTCAATGCTGCTCTAAAAGAAGTATTTGATCATTATGATACAATGCATAAATCTCGACCTCATGATCAAGCTCAAGTTATCTCAGTGTTGTAAAAAGCGGTCTAGGCGGCCGCCTAGGCGCTAGGCGGTCCCCCTCCGCCCCGATTTTCAGCTAATCGGCCGATCTAGGCGTTTTGGTCAAAAGGCGGTCAACGAACCGCCTAGGCGGGTTAAATCGGCCTAGGCGGGTCAAATCGGTCAACGAAAGTCAACAAATCGGCCATTTTTGGTTATTCGGTTTATGGTTTTCTGGTGTTTTTCCGATGGAGGAGTTGAAGAAGAGTAGAAGAAGAATAGAAGAAGAATAGGAAGGAGAGGAAAGAGGCGACATATTTAATTTAGGTTAACCTAATATTTTATATGGCTATTTTGTTACATAGTGGCCCAATATTTAAGTTACACCAATTAGGCCCAACAACTTACTTGGTGGGCTTTAGTTAATACTTAATTAAAATCATATATAATGCAATTTTTTCAACATGAATATAAGATATAAAACTAAAAATAATAGGAAAACTAATAAATTTAATAAAAATATTTAAATTATGTCAAATTTCTATCAAATAAATATTAAAAATATTAAAAATAATAATAAATATATATAAAATGTCAATTCGCCTAGGCGGATTCCAAGCTCGAAGGTGGTCGACCGCCTAGCTACCGCCTAGCGATTTTTGCAACATTGTGCTATCTCTACTTCAAAAAACACAATATTTCAATCAGTTTCACGAAAAAGATCAGAATGTGGGATTATTTCAAGTGATTTGGAGTTATACAACAAGACCGACTTTTCACAAGTTATGACTAGTGATGATGAAGAAACAAAGATGTTGGAATGGTGGAGCGTTAAGGGCTGTCACTTGTTTCCTGTTTTGGCTGAAATGGTGCATGATTTACTAACTGTTCAAGCGTGCGTGGAAGATTTGGAATATGCTTTTTGTTTTAAGGGCAGGGAATTGGATGAGAAAACGAGTATGGGATATCCGTGGTGGTTGCAGAGGCGTATTTTCTTGAAGGAGCATTTTAATGAAGTTGGATGGGAAGGTAATGGTGAGTTGGTTGAAGATCTTGAAGGAGAATGTGAAAGTCATAATTATGATCGACTATCTGATGCTTCGGATGAAGAATGAAGTGTATGTCGTATAGTTGAAGATGGCTCTCAAGGCTCCGTGAAGCTGCTGTTGAGAATGAAGTCTTTTGAAGATCAAAATTAAAATTATGGAATATGTTTTCACCTTTTGGTAATTTACTACTCCGGTAGTATGGTATGCAACTTTTGTTTTAAGTTCAGTTATGCAACTTTCTTTATCTTTAGAATTAATTGCATAAATGGTCCCTGTGGTTTGCCGGGTTTAACGGAAATAGTCTCTATACTTTTTTTCCCGGATCCTCTCCCTGTGGTTTCAACCCGTATCGGGTTTGGTCCCTTGACCAATATTTCCATTAGTTTGACCATTAAATGAGGGACTATTTCCGTTAAACCCGGCAGACCACAGGGACCATTTAATCATGCATTTAAGGGTTAAACTAACAGAAATATTGGTCAAGGGACCAAACCCGATACGGGTTGAAACCACAGGGAGAGGATCCGGGAAAAAAAGTATAGGGACTATTTCCGTTAAACCCGGCAGACCACAGGGACCATTTATGCAATTAACTCTTATCTTTAACTCTCTTTTGGTGAAAAAATTTACTTATTAAAAGTGGGTGTTAATTTGATGGATGCTTCAATTGATTATAGCCAATCTGAATCATTATCGTGTGAATACTTGTAAAGAAACTTGCAACAATACCTTCTGAAACTTGCTTTCTTTACACACAAGATAAGATAACATACCCATACAATTAGATGGTTTTAATAGCATACTTAAATTGTCATATTAGACAGATAAAATAGTTTGATCTTTTAAAATTTAACTAGTTTACAACATCCTTTAAAAACATTAGTCTTTTTGAATGCTATCTTATAGTGTATCATGGCATACTGATGCAACAGAAAACTACCACACTACTGTGTAAGTGTGGTTAGGACCAGATTAGACATTATCTGTCTTGTGATAAAAGGTTGGGGTGAATTTGAATTGGAAAGAAACAAGACGGATGAACGCTTTTATTGGCGATAGCCATCTGGTGACCCGAATAACTGTGTGAGAGGAATGGTACTACACCAAGTTCGGTAGCTCGTTTGTTTATGATTGGAGAGAGCTTAGTGTGAGAGTGGAGGTGTACGTGTGTGTTCAGACTAGATGAGTCTAGTCTAGTCTGAGTGATATTGAAACTCGTATATGTATGGGAGAATGTTGAGGTCCGAAAGAAAAGTGGAGGTTTTCTTCTGGAACGCTCTTGGTTTGGAGGCTGTTTAGTTAGCTGACCATGTAGCGTTAGTTTATACTTCCGAGCCTCAAAATGGAAAGTTTGTGTGTTGAAATGAGCTTTTTTCGACTCTGCTGACTAGCTGATATGAAGTAGTCCAGCCCCCAGAGTACCAATAATACCTCCTTATATGTGGTTACCCTATTACATACACTTTTTCAATTTTGCTCAAATTTAAGTCCTACATTTTACTTACAATAAGAATCAAGAGTTTAAACCACTGTAGTTCAATACTATTTTGATAATTATAGATTACGAATGATAAGAACGTGGACATCCAATAAATCGTCTGTTGCTACCACAAATGATAATGGTAAATGCTTGCGCTTGAGATGGTGAAAAAAAGTTCCATCCTTTGGTTTGGTTCGCATCAATTCCGTATGCTGCTAACAATTTAAGTTCAGCATGTATACTACTACATTTGTTTTGCGTGATCTTCTTACACACGTTCATGCAAATACATCTGTTTGTTGTTTTCTTGCTATGAGTAGAAGTCACAAACTCGTGTCACTATTTCACAGGGTGAAGAATCTTGTCCGAAATATATTTTCAATTTTAACAGTTGCAACAGCTTCAGAAGCCATTATTTCTTGTGTTCTTAAATTCATTGAGAACCTTCTTAATCTAGACATTGACACGGAAAGCGGGGCTACTGATGTGAAGGGAATTCTGCATCCTAACATTGACTCACTTGTCTACAGCTTGCATCACCTTTTCACGTGCAAAAGCACGGACAGGTATTAAGAAGTTTGGTTTTTTATATTTGGTTTATATATGCGAGTTTAAAATTTAAAGTTGGGTTGAGTAACAAGTCACTTTTGGTATGTGCTGAAACGGGTTGGGTCAAGTTGACACGAAACACTTGACCGTCCAATGTTTGTAAATTATTGAAAGGTATCAAGTGTGGTTACCTATGTTATTTTATTTCGATAGTGGTAACAACATTTTTGAATATATTATTTGCGGAGGTTTTATATTTCAAACATAAATGTTGGGCGGCTTTGAACCTTTAGGCTGATATGACTTAGGATATTGATGTTGGAGAATCAATTTTTGTTACGGATGTATCAGTTGGAACTTTGGAAATGGTTTCATTATTATTTATGCATTTGATTAGATGATCTTTTGCAATAGTTTAGATTATATGGTATAACATCTGGTGATCTAACCTCTTCTATAAGTGTCGGTTCTTGCAGTTAATTGAATTGTTTACTTTACAGGTTCGTTTTACGTTTTAAAAGTTTGCTTTCAAAAATGTTTAGATCCGAGTTATATGTTTAACCAATTCACAATATGAACAAGCAATAACTATATAAACTAAAACTAGATAACAACAATAATAATGTAAAGATATAAGGAAAGGAACAATCAAATCAAGACGCCAAGATTTTATAGTGGTTCGGCTACGAAGCTCCTCTTCACCCTACTCCACTCCTTGAGTATCCTACTCGAGATTTCACTATGTCAACAAGCTTCCTTTAGGCGGAGAAAACCGTTTACATGTCGCTTACGTTATTTTCCGACACTAAACTAAATGTCGAGTCCTAATATTAGCTAGAACTAATCTACCACTTCACAAGATATACACACTCACAAGATCTACACAATCGGATCTACACAATATCCGAATTACACGAATACACAAGATAAATACAATAGAGATTTGAAACTTAGAAGAAGAGAGGAGAGATCACTAATCAACACTTCGTTTCTGAGAGAATACGAGTGTTCTTCTCTTGCACTTGATAGAGAGGAAAGATGAGATGAAAAAGATAAGACGAGATCACTTGAAACAAGATCTAAGAATGTTAGTGATCAATATTTTTAGTGAGAGAAAAAAAAAGAGAAAGAACTGAAAAATTTCGTGCAAAGAGGAATGATTTTCAGAAAGGGGTGGACCAGTATTTATAGGCAAGGAAATTCAACTGTAACTGGCGGCGGTCCCGGCGGCCCCATATATATATGGGGGCCGCCAGGCCTATAAGGGGGCCGCCTCTAGACTCCACTCCTGTTTTTGTCTTTTTGTGGTGAAAGTTGTATCTGCTATGAAACCTTCCATTTTGGGGGGGAAATTTTGAAATTCAAATTTTAAGTTTTTAATAAAACTATTTTTTTTAATTAGAAAATATTTTGTAAAAGTATTTTTGAGAAAATACTTTTGTAGAATTAAAAGTGAGGTTTAAGAGAAAAATATTTTCTTGATCACTAATCATGCTTAATGATTTTGTTTATCCATACCTTAAGTGATCACTAATCTTAGAAATGAAATTTCACACTTAATAATTTGTGAACGTTTATTTTTATCGTAAACGTTTTTACATTTTGTTATTATCAAAACAATGAGAGGTCGAAAAATATAAATAACATTTTTAGACATTATTTGTATTAACAGATTTCCTTCAATATACTTACCTTTTCGTGAGTTAGAATCACGTAAATTATGAGATTCTCGTATCGACAAAACTTTTGATGGACCTGAAGTTGGAGCAAAAGACGAAATTATTGCAAGTACATGAAACCTGGTTGATAGAAGCCTCACCTCCGCTAAGATTAGCCCTTTAAGTAACATCGTCCCATCTATCGTAGACACTAAGTACTTTGTTGAGTTATCCAACAGAAATGTCATAGGAATTGATACCATCATTTAAGATTGTACACTGAATTTTCTGAATCATCTATTCAAAATAGACTTAATGCCCATAGGACTTGGTAGTGTTGACGTTATCATCGGTATAGGTTGGTTGACAAAGTACCACGCCATGAGAAATTGTAAAGAAAAATCGTTCGTATCCCCTTAGGTGATGAAACCTTAACGATTCGAAACAATAGGAGTAATGGATATGCATCGATAGTTGCTGGTAAGCAGAGATTGTTTAATAGGATTAGTACATTAGAGCGGGATAACTTGAGACTCAGAGGCATGTTATGTGTTGAGAGAAAGAGATCTCCGGCGTAGTATGTCGTATACTCAAAAGGATTTGTAAGACCGAGTTCCTCACCCTGAGGAGCTCTGATGTAGTTCGTCAAAAATGAAGGATGGATCCTTCAGGATGTACATTGACAACCGAGAATTGAACAAGCTAACTGTGAAGAACCGTTACCCGTTACCTAGTATAGATGATCTTTTCGATCAACTATAAGGAATTATCGTTTATTCGAAAATCGACGTAGGGACTAGTGACCACTAATTAGAGTTCGAGAAAAGGATATTCTAAGACCACATTTAGGACCCGTTATGAAAAATTTAAGTTTCGGGTCATGCCATTTGGTTTGATCAACACACCAGAGGCATTCATGGATCTTATGAATCGGGTGTACAAACCATACTTGGATAAGTTCGTGATAGTATTCATCCATGATACTCTATTTTGCTCAAGCAAAAATAAGGATTACGAGGAACACCTTAGGCTTATCTTGGGATTGCTTAAGAATAAGGAATTGTACGTCAAATTCCCTAAGTGTGAATTCTGACTCCTAAAAGTGCAATTTCTTGCACATTGTTGATAGCAAGGCATTCCACGTCGAAATTGCCAAGATTGAGTCAATCAAGATTAAGACAACGCCTATACCCCAACTAAGATACGAATTTTTTAGTCCTACGCTACTACCGACGATTATCAAAAGTTTCTCTAGGTGTGATGAGAATCTTTAAGCTCATCTAGGATCAGTTACAGATAATATTGATCACGCAGCGGAATAATAAAAGCAATATTATCAACAAGGTTTTATATTGAACATTCCACATTTACCCCGAAACACCTATAATTGGGATTATAAACAATAACCTAACCTATTTAGTGGGACGTGTAAACCCGACCAACAACACGTTTTTCTATCTATGATTGCACACACACACCTTTGCTAGACCGACTCACATTGGAGAGCTCAATTGTTCTAGATGTTTTTTCTAATGCCTGGACCTCCTTTATAGCATAAGGATTCCTAGGCTATACACGGAAACATAATTTATATATTAATGAGAGAATGAATTAATTATCTTCTCATTAATATTCATTCTTATCTTATTTTGACCAAATCTTTATTTTCTTCTACATCTTGTAGAACTTCATGATGACAATTTTGGTCCTTCTTGTTTCATTCTTTTATTCACTTTGTCTCATCAAATCAAGAATCCCAACAATCTTCCCCTATTTGATGATGACAAAACAAACAAAGTTGTGTACAAACTTCATCATAAAGCCAAAGCTTCCCCTGAAGTTGAGATGTAATTATCTTCCTGAATGAAACAAAACTTCAATGCTTCCCCTTGACTTAAGATAAGAATTAGAATCCTTGACTATGTCACCACACATAATAAGCTGCAAATCATATCTCTGTAGTCTTCTTCCCCTTTTTGTAATCATCCAATAGGGGTCTTCTTGTAGATATGCAACTTGTAAACACGTCCCCTCAAGTGGTGCATGTAGATGGTTAAACATTTAATCAATAAGCTTCCCCTGAAACCAATATGTTTACCATCTCTTGAATCTCGAACTCTGTAGGCTCTATGTAGTGATCACTGATGAAGAAAACCGAGTATAAAGAATTTGATGAAGAAGTAGAATCTCTCAAACTTGTGTCTTATGTTTTGCACTATCCACGTGACGTCGAACTTATAGATAAATCTGTGAAATATTAATTTTTTGGTTTTTATTGTTTTTGGTTTTTGTTTGTTATAATTTTTTTTTTAATTGTAACCACAACCTCTTGACAAAATCCTCATCTTCTATGAGACACATACTAAGTGATAGCAAATGTGAGCATTGAGCACCATAAGAAAAATCACACACCTTTGCTAGACTTGTCAAGTCTTCGTCAACACCATTTAAGCACAAACAAGTTATCTTCAAACGTTGTAAGCCGTTTAAGATATAATAAGAACACGCATCTGTGAAACTCAACTACAACATCAAATAAGTGATAATCAATCGTCTTCGTAATCACATCAATTTCTTGAAAATTAGGTTTATGGGTTTCTTTAAAAACCTTGTAGATCCTAGATCAAGAGCCACCTGCTCTGATACCAATTGTTGAGAATATTTTAAGCTCATCTAGGATCAGTTTTACAGATAATATTGAATCACGCAGCGGATTAATAAGAAAGCAATATTATCAAACAAGTTTAGTATTGAACATTCCACATTTACCCCAAACACTATAATTTGGGATTACTAACTAATAAACTAACTATTTTGTGGGACGTGTAAACCCACTCAAACAACACATTTTCTATCTATGATGCACACACACACCTTTGCTAGACGACTCTCATTGGAGAGCTCTATGTTTCTGGATGTGTTTTTCTAAATGCCTGGACCTCCTTTTATAGCATAAGGAGTCCTAGGCTTACAAGGAAACTAATTAATATATTAATGAGAGAATGAATTAATTATCTTCTCATTAATATTCATTCTTATCTTATTTTGACCAAATCTTTATTTTCTTCTACATCTTGTAGAACTTCATGATGACAATTATGGTCCTTCTTGTTTCCATCTTGTTTCATTCTTTTATTCACTTTGTCTCATCAAATCAAGAATCCCAACAATCTTCCCCTATTTGATGATGACAAAACAAACAAAGTTGTGTACAAACTTCATCATAAAGCCAAAGCTTCCTCTAAAGTTGAGATGTAATTATCTCCCTGAATGAAACAAAACTTCAATGCTTCCCCTTGACTTAAGATAAGAATTAGAATCCTTGACTATGTCACCACACATAATAAGTTGCAAATCATATCTTTGTAGTCTTTTTCCCTTTTTTGTAATCATCCAATAGGAGTCTTCTTGTAGATATGAAACTTGTAAACACGTCCCCTCAAGTGGTGCATGTAGATGGTTAAACATTTAATCAATAAGCTTCCCCTGAAACCCATATGTTTACCATCTCTTGAATCTAGAACCCTGTAGGCTCTATGTAGTGATCACTGATGAAGAAAACCAAGTATAAAGAATTTGATGAAGAAGTAGAATCTCCCAAACTTGTGTCTTATGTCTTGCACTACTCACGTGACGTCGAACTTATAAATAAATCTGTGAAATATAAGTAGACTGCAACCTCTTGACAAAAATCCTCATCTTATATGAGACACATACTAAGTGATAGCAAATGTGAGCATTGAGTACCATAAGAAAAATCACACACCTTTGCTAGACTTGTCAAGTCTTCGTCAACACCATTTAAGCACGAACAAGTTATCTTTAAACGTTGTAAGCCGTTTAAGATATAATAAGAACACGCATATGTGAAACTCAACCACAACATCAAATAAGTGATAATCAATCGTCTTCGTAATCATATCAATTTCTTGAAAATTAGGGTTTATGTGTTTCTTCAAAAACCTTGTAGATCCTAAATCAAGAGCCACCTGCTCTGATACCAATTGTTGAGAATATTTTAAGCTCATCTAGGATCAGTTTTACAGATAATATTGAATCACGCAGCGGAATAATAAGAAAGCAATATTATCAAACAAGGTTTTATTATTGAACATTCCACATTTACCCCAAACACTATAATTTGGGATTACTAACTAATAACCTAACTATTTTGTAGGACGTGTAAACCCACTCAAACAACACGTTTTCTATCTATGATGCACACACACACCTTTGCTAGACGACTCTTATTGGAGAGCTTTATGTTTCTGGATGTGTTTTTCTAAATGCCTGGACCTCCTTTTATAGCATAAGGAGTCCTAGGCTTACAAGGAAACTAATTAATATATTAATGAGAGAATGAATTAATTATCTTCTCATTAATATTCATTCTTATCTTATTTTGACCAAATCTTTATTTTCTTCTACATCTTGTAGAACTTCATGATGACAATTTTGGTCCTTCTTGTTTCCATCTTGTTTAATTCTTTTATTCACTTTGTCTCATCAAATCAAGAATCCCAACATAGGTTATGGAAACCTCTAACCGAAGTGACTTAGAAAAATGTGAAATACGAATGGGAAGAAAAAGAAGAGGAAGCCTTTCAACTGTGATGTAGAAACTTTGTCATGCATCGATTTTAGCATTTCTCGATGGAACAAAAAACTTCATGGCTTATAATGCCTCACATAATGGATTTGGCACTATAAGGATGCAGATGATGAAAGTGATAGCTACGACTCCTCGACAACTGAAAGTTCATGAGAAATAACTAGCCGACACACGACCTAGAATAGTAGCAATAGCGTTACTCTCCAGATTTAGTGAAAAACTACCCGCATGGCATGAAGCGCACAACGTTTACAAACCATAGGAGATTACAACACATTCTAGATCAAAAATAATTGAACATGAGACCATGTAGATTGTTAAGATTGCTCAGTGTTTCGATTATAAGATTTGATATCACCCTGGAAAAGCAAGCGTTGCGGCAGACACTCTAAGCAGAAATGAACGAGCTAAGCCTCTCAGGGTGAGAGCCTTGGTGATGGCCATTAATTCAAACCTACTACTACAAATTCATGAGGCACGAGTAGAAGCTCTCAAGAAAGAAAACGTTAAAGATGAGAACCTTCATGGTGTAGACAAAGAGTTTGAGAATCGTCTTGATGGAACTCTCTACATTAGGAGGAGGAGTTGGTTACCACGCATTAGAGACTTAGGAGAATTGATCAAGCATGAGACACACAAATCTAACTATTTCATCCACCCTGGATCGGATAAGATATATCATAATCTTAAGTGGTTGTACCCATTAAGAAAATGTCCTGAACATAGAAGCAGGCGTCACCACCAGAAATACCCCATTGGAAATGGGAAAACATAGCCATGGATTTTTTCAAAAGGCTAACAAGAACTACAAGCAGTTACGACATGATTTAGGTAATCGTGATCATCAAAAGAGTTATGCTAACTTGAGACACAAACCTTTAGAATTTCATGTTGAAGGTGTCTCTGTGGAAAGGAGAGATACGTTTTAGCAAACGGGGAAAGCTGAACCCTAGGTATATTAGACCTTTTAAGATTCCAGCTAAAGTAGGAACCATCGCTTATCGACTTGAACCCCCGAAAAAACTAAGCAGAGTCCATAGCACATTTCACATGTTAATTAAGAAGAAATGCTTATCTGAGCGAAACACTCGCCTTTCCGCTAAATGAGATTTAAGTCAACTACAAGCTCTATTTCATCAAGGAACCGGTTGAGATTATGGACCAAAAGCCAAACGATTGAGGCAAAGTCAATTTCCTATCGTCAAGGTTCGTTAGGACTCAAGAAGGGGTCCCGAGTTCACCTGGGATCGTGAAGATCAATTCCTAAAGAATACCCTACCCTTGTATTTTCAAAATCTGTAGCGGCATCAATGTCACGTCTTAACGTTGAGGAAAAAGCCCTCTTTTAACGGGGAGAGGGAATGTCACACCCCATTAAATATTCGATCAATATTATTATCCGTTTCTGTATGGAATTTGATTTTTTAAGTTCGTTTAAATTTATTTACGTGTAACCGGGAAGTTGTCCCGTTACAATCTGAGAATCGTCTCTGGGAGCGAACCGTACTATATTTCATCGTAGTCTTTCGTCATTGGACGCATTTTTACGCTTTTAATTAATATTTAAAATTCCATAATTTTTCGTGAAGTCGTTAGTCATTTTCGTTGTTTACGTAATCGGTTAAGTATATTAATGCATGTATGCATGGAACCTGGTAATTTAATTCCACTATTCATGCATGATATCCTTAGAATGTTGGAGGTCACTTTTGATCCCCCTGGCCTTGTTGTAACCGGATATACACGTACATATACACTTAGGATGCTAAAATTTTGAAATTCAAATCAAGAGACAAGCTTCCCATATTTTGGCACAAGGACATGTACACACAAAGGTTTGATTGGGAGATCAAATTGGTCCCCTAGGACCCTTTGTCCCCACGCCGGCCACACACACTCATATACACACATTATGTGTTTTGAATTCTAGCATGCAAGTTACACACTTAAGCTTATATACTTCATTCATTCATACACTTCACATAGAAAACACACATCTCTTTTCTTTCTTCCTCTCTTGGTTCGAACGCCTACAAACACACACACAAATCCATTTCTTTTTAATCTTTGATCAAACCATTTGACGATATATTGTTCGAGGTTGATTGTTATTTCATCCGGGTAGTTTATAAACACGTTGGGGTTTTATGTTCTTATTTTCTAACATTTTCCGATGCGTTTTTTTGTAAGTTACCCTTCTTCTTTTTCATATATGAGGTTGTACTTTTGCATTCGTATGATCATTCCGAACAAGGTGTACAAAGCGGATCGTTGTGAAAATTATTACCTATTTTTCTATAAAACTACAAGTCTCAAAGTTTAAACTTTTTATTTATAAATAGAATAACATAAAAAGTAGTTGTACTTTTGCATTTAAAAGTTCGTTTGTGACTAATTTTGATATATATATATTATATAAATATATATATAATATATTATATATATATATATATATATAAAATAGTATATTTATATATATATAGTATATATAGTATATATATATATATATTGTTAATACAATCAATTATTTGAGATTTATCGTATAGTGAGTTTAAATATTGTTGGCGAAGGGATTAAGTTAGATGTTGGTTTTGTTGGAAGCGTAAATTGAAAGTCGAAAAGGTTTAGGTTTAGAATGGATTTGTTACAATATTTGCGGTGTTGTTGAAAATCGATCGGATAGACGTTTTGGAGTCCATATAGTTCGAACCATATGTGTCCCACACATGGTGTTTTAAAAAAACTCATTTGTCTTGTTAATAACTTAATAAAAATGTAGGATCGTGATTAAGTTAGTCATCGGATATTCTTTCGAGTCAATAAAAGATGTATTTTTATAAAATGGATATTTTCACGAGTCGAGACGGATAAAAATGGAAAAGTTGATATTTTTAGAAAGGTCATGCTGAAATCTTATAAACTTTATAAATGCGTCGAAAAATATACTTTTATTATCAAAATGATAAAATGAAGAATGACGTTAAGTGTCGAGTTTGGGTTAACATTTATGGTTATTGAGTCAACTTTGGTGTGTCGGGTCACTAAAAGACGAAATACACTAAAAGACGAAATACACTAAAAGACAAAATACACTAAAAGACAAAATACACTAAAAGACGAAATACACTAAAAGACAAAATACACTAAAAGACAAAATATTTTCGAAGATGTTTCAAAATGTCGAGACTTGTCAAAACTTATAACTTTCGAAAGTACGTTTTGAAAAGGATACGCCGTGTCTACTCATGCTCGGATGATCAGCTCTTGCGTTAAGCGTTATTCGTTGTACATCATTCTTAAACGACAACTATATGCTAGGTTGTCGCTAGGACCGTGAGATTCGTCTTCACTTGATTGATTTCTTTTAATCCACAATTCGCATAAGGTGAGTTCATAGCCCCACTCTTTTACTCGTTTTGAATAAATGTTTTATAACTTGGGGTGAGAAACATTGCTTGTTTTTAAAATTGGACACAAGTACTATACGTGAGATTTCCCTATTTACGTGTTGCCTAAGTAGCGTTTAGACCACTATTGCCCGAATTATCATGAACTGTTAATCACCTTTAACCGACTGGCTGGTTAAGTGAGCACGAGTGAATAAATAGATCTATTGGGACTAATTATCCCTATCCGGGTGAGTAGCGCTCACTACCCACGGGGCTCCCGATAAACGGATATATGTCATGTCGAAACTGGTTAGGTAGTCTTTGGTCGGACACCTGTAAGGGCAAGCAAATACTTATAGCAATGTACATGCTATCTTTCATTATTAGCTTCAGTGTCATGAGCTTAGTGCAACGTAAATACCTTTTTATGTGAAGTTGTATCTCCTATGACTGTCACATACGTTTTGATATCTTGTGGTCCACTATAACAACGTTTGAACTAAACCTGTGAATTCACCAACTTTATGTTGACGTTTTAAGCATGTTTTTCTCAGGTGCATAGCATGGATTTTGTTGCTTGACTTATGTGAAGTCTATTTGCCCGGACCGGTTTATCAGAAATCTATCTATGTCTTTAATTACCGTTGTTGAACTTATTTAAGCTTTCGCATTTTTTACTCTTAAACCTTTTAAATTTGATCGATGTAAAACTTATTAATATTTTGAATTTATGCAACGGTGTTTGTTTTTAAAACGTACCCGTAGAGGTCGTTCTTTATGCTTTGTACTTGAGATATTCATGAACGTCATGCCCCCTGACGCTTGTTTGGACATGACCCTATATGGAGGTGTGACACACTATGGCCGGATGTAAGTATATAAAACACAAGACACAAAATTCAAATTCACTTATAATATCACACATGTTTAATACTTTCCCACTAAAGTCTCATCCCTCCTCATATGAAGGAGGAGAGGTCTTACACCTCTTGTACCCTTACCACCCTTAAACCATGGTTTTGGCTAGTTGTATTAGTGATACCTCTAGTATATAAAGATGTACTAGTAAGAGACATAACACATACACTCTAATAAATCACAAGTAAACTTTCCAATCCTCTCTTGCTTATTAACCAAAACCTACGGCTCATTTAGGTGTTCTGGGTGTTCATAGTTTTGATTTTTCAAGCATACACACATCATTAGGGTTCATATCTACGGTGTTGCAAGGTGGTTTGGAAGATTGTGTATCATTGTACAAGGGTTTGTAATCAAGAAGTAAACTAGGGTTTCTTAATTAGGGTTTCTATTTTGGTTTTAATTTTTAGGGTTTGATCTCGTGTTCTTCATTCTTATACACTTCTCTAAGGTTTACTTGAAACCTAAACCTTCTATTTATTCATTTACTTATTTTTACATACATGTTATTATGTTAATCACCACCTAGGGTTTGTTTTTATGATTTATGAAATATTACAAGATCATATGAGATTCGAATTTATATATATATATGTATGGTGAAATAATGTTTAAAATAGAAGAACACACTTTATATAAGTGTTAATTAATTTATATGTTTAGTTTATAAAATAATTTGTTGAAAGTTTATTTATAAAAGTTTATATATAAAAGATCATGAGGACTTTACTTAGACAATCACTATGGACAATTTAGAGAACCCAAAATATGTAAGACATATGATATAAGGTATGGTGAAGGACTTGTACAAAATTAATCAAGTAATAGATTATTAAAAACTAATATATATACTTTCATAATTACCTACTGTTTTAATCATTCTGTAAGAATTCATGTGGTATAAAATTATAGATACATTTTTATAAAATATTACATATTATAAGGATCGTAAGCATATAAATAACTCAAAAAACCAATTTATAACGAAGAAGTTACGATATTTGCAAGTTTACGATAATTATATATATAAAAGTGTTTTTATAAAACTTATTTTATAAAAATCCTTACTGCTTCAGGTCTGGTAAAAACATAGAAATATTTTATAATGATAGTAATTTTCATGAGGTTTCCAAGCATATAAGAAACTCGAAAAACATAATTAAAACGAATAAGATACGAGTTTTGCAAGATTTAAGTTTATAAAAATACTTTTATAAACTGTTTTGATTTTTCTGAGTTGACACATATTTTTATAAATTTAGTAAATATTTTATTTAAATATTTTATCTTGTCACGATTCCATACATATATAGAACAAGCGAAATGGAATTAAAATGAGTAAGCTATGACTTTTATAAGGTTACGACGATTAAATACGTAAAAGTAGTTTTATATATTTTACAAAAACTATAAAAGTTACTGTTCATCAGAAGCAAAAATATTATAAATATAATATTTTGATAGATTCTCTTAATTTGAAGCCATGGATATAAATAACATGAAAAACAAAGTTGAAATGATAAAGATATAAGGTTTATAAAACCGTATGCACTATTTTTGCTTTGTGCACTATTTTTATAAAAATACTTAAACTAGTTATATAATATGATTATATAATAAATAATAATATTAAATCATAAATTGTTAATAAATAATCAATTGTTGGTCAAAGATAATACTTTATTTTTCGGATACAAATACGTACACATTATTTAACAATAACGATTTAAACATTGTTGTGACTTTTTAAGTTAAACAAAAGCTATTAGGTGGTGGTGTAACTATATAACATGTGATGTTGTATTTATATTAAATACACTATACTCATACCGCCTATAATTAATTAGGTTGCATTCGGATTTCCCGAGACGATTTACATACTTGATTTATATAATCAACACATTCACTTGAGGTGAGTTCATAGCCCCGCTTTTATACAATTACATTGATTTACAACCTTGGGGTAAGAAACACGCATTGTTTTACAATTGGATGCAAGTATACTTTAAATCAAATTACGAGTTTGCCTAAGTAGCTATAACCCACTATGCCCATGAATCATGAACTGTTAATTACTGGATTGTAAGCGTGAATGTTATGAATAGATATATTTAGGATTGACATCCCCGTTCGGGTAGCGCTCACTAGTTTCGGAGGTACCAAAACGACGAATGTATACCATGTCGGAACAATTTGGATGTTGCGGGTTGAACATCTACACGGGCACATTATTTGCATTAATTTGCATGCATATATGTTGTAGCTTCAGTTTCATGAGCTTAGTGCATTTCATAATGTGTGGGGTTCTTAACATTTTGAAGTATGAATTTGGATTGGTGATGGTGGATTATTTCAAGGTGGGTTAAGTCGGAAGTGGGGTAGTTGACTAAGGTACATCCATCCCTAACATTTTGTTTTTAACTGCAAGAATTTTAAGTGACAGGGTTATAAATTCCCTTAACTCAAACATGCTCTATTTACATCGTTATATAAAAGCCAACGTGGCGGTGAGTCTGACACCAAACCCCTGGCCTCTTGGCAATCCCAAGCAATTGCTTGAAGGAGGTTAGCTGGCACTGATCCGAGGGTTTTAATTGTTGAATTTAGAGGCGCGGGTGGGGTTATGATAGGGTCATGATTTGAAGCTCAGGACGCTCATCCAAGACCTAAGTAAGCTTCCCTCGCATTGCTACTTAAATAGGCTACTCAAACACATAGATGGGGAAGTGGTAGTTTTTTAATTCTAGATTTTTCTTAGTTGTTTTAGCTTAAGTTTAGCTTATTGCCTTTTCATTATTGTATTTTCATTCAAAAAGTATTATAAACGTTTGATTATTAATAAAAATTGCGTATTTATTTATATTCTGTGTTAGTTTTGTGAATTCTGTTTTTACTATTATTTAATCTAGCGTATAAAAGTATGTTTTGAGATTAACCTAATAAGCTATAAGCTTCTCTCATTACTAGAAAAGTAATTACTTATTCAGTTGGTTAGCTTTTAGCTTAACAGAATAAGCAAGTGCATTAAAATCACCAAAAATAACTTTATAAGCTTTTATAGATAACCAGATCTGGAACGGCTTATAGGGCTTATTTAGAGCTTATTTATAAACTAGCTTGTAGATCTAAGCTCTAAAGAGCAATTTAGATCCCTGTTTGAGCTGGGATCAAGGTACATCTCTTATTTTACTTTTTAGCTTACTTTCATGTTTAGCTTATCAATCTGCTTATCTGCTTATTTCTGTTGCTATTTTATGCTTATTAGTGTTTGAGTATGCTTAATATGTTTCATTTTAGCTTATTATGTCTTAAGTTTCTAGTTTAAATCATTAGAGCTAGCATTATTGTAGTTTTAGGTAAAACAACTTAGTTTTAAGTCTAAATTAGCTTATTACTTTAGCTTATTGATAAGTGCTTATTTTCTTTAGGTTATTGCTTATTTGTCTTTTATTATCATAATACTTAATCTGTTTAGGCATTCTAGAGCCTAATTATGTCTGTTTAAGCTTAAGGAATGCATTTGCAAAATTTAAAGGGGTGTTTGAGACAAGGAATTAAACTTGGTAAAATCTAGTGAAGTCTATTTTCAGCACTTAAATGAATTTCATAAGCTTCTATATTAGTCCTAAGTAGTAGTTTTCATAAGCTAGAAGTCAGTTCTATTAAGATTTGTAGTTTGATTTATCAAGGTTTCAAGTTTGCTTTGCTTATAAATGTTCTTAACTGATTTTTAGTGAACTTATAAAAAGTTAGCTTAAAGTGTAGTTTTAGAGTTCCAAATTTGATTTCTAATGCAACCATTTTCATTTGTTTTGAGTCAAATGATGTTGGGAAATCCTTTTGAGAAAACAATCAAGTAGTAGTAGTAACTGTCATTTTCATTTAGCTTTTTCTAGCTTCTTTCTTAAACCAGTTTGCTTAAGTCTAGCTTATTTGAGTTAATTTAGTCTAGTTCTTAATCTGTTTTGAGTTTTAATCTTACTTTAACGTGCATATTGTCTATATCTGTAGCTCAAAATTTTGTCAAAACTTCTTATTAAACTCAGTATATACTAATTTCACTAATCAGTACATACTGAGTTAAAGTAAAAATCTGTATGTACTGATGAAACTCAGCATATACTGAGTTCTTTATAGGATATGATTTTAGCTTAATTTTGTTTTAAATTGATTATATTTAACTTATTGTAGAAAGTTCTAAATTTGTTTTTACCTTTTTAGCTTAATCTTAGTGCTTAATAGTTCCTAAATGTAGCTTATAAGTCTGTCAAAATTCCTTTAAACCTCCCTAAGAGTCTGTTGTCTCAAGTCTTTTAGTATGCTTTCTAGCTTATTTGTTTTGCTATTTCCTGGTTCTTAGTGCTTATTAGGTATAGGGTTAAGTCTGTTTCTAGCTTATTAAGTTTTCTATTAGCTTATTAAGTCTAAAAGCTAAAACAGTTTTAACTAGCTTTCGAGTCTAAATAAGCCCATCTGTCCCTTTAATTTGTGCTTTTTCTAGCTTTTTGATAAGCTTTGTCCTTAAGTCCTTCATTAAAGTAGCCTATTTTAGCTTATAGTTTAGCTTTTTCAAAAAGAAAAATAAAAAAAACTATTTTTACCAAAACATAAAGGAAGTCACAGGGATTCGAACCGTGGACCTAACCCTCAACAACCCCTATCGCCTTAAAAAGTTTGCCCCTTGGGTCTTTTTCAGTTTACTTCTTGCACCATTAATTTCTTATACACAGTTTAGCTTTTAGCATTTTCAGCTTATTAGATTTTAGCAGCTTATCCGTTGTAGCTTTTTGAGTAATTTTTCTTTGAAACCCTCTTTTTTAGCTTAAAGTATTTTTAAGAATTTTCTTAAATTTTTAGGAACAATTTTAGTATTCTTAATTTAATTTTTAGTATTATTAAGTTAAAAATAGTTTTAAATAGTTTTTTAAAATTCAAAAAAAATATTTTCTGAGTTTTAAAAATTAGTTTAATTCATTTTAGTTTAGAAATTCGCATATTGAGATTTTAGAGTTTAATTTTGTCTTATTTGGTTAATTAGTTTGTTTTTAATTCGTTTTTATTTAAATGTCGTTAAGAATTTTAAATTGCCTTAATTTTTAGTCTAGCTTGCCTTTATGAGCTTTCCATTTGCGTTATTAGATTTAGAATTCAAATCCAAAACTTAAATGACAATCAAGCTTAATTTTCGATATGAACGTGAATTTCCATTCACCTCTCACCGAGGAGAACGATACCCGTGTTGTTTACTTATTATCTTTCCTAAGAAAATTTTTATGTTACTTTGCATTATGTATATGTATTATTATATATATTTCTTATATATTAGTATATATTATATATATATATATAATATATAATACTATATTTTATATATATATATCTCTACTATAGTATATATTTTATATATATATTATTGAGGGTTATTTGTTTGATACGTGTCTTTACCATATCAATATTGGTGCCGATTGCCGGGGAGAGGTGTAGCGATTTTTACGTGATTGTTAGTAGGTTCGTGGGTCTTGACGATCCTTTCCCGTGAAAAATTTTCGTTTTATTTTATATCAAAATACAAAAATATTTTCTATACTTCTTTTTTTTATCTTCTTTTTATTGTTAAATATTAAAAATGACGTTTGTTAATTGCGTTTTGGCTCATCTTTAGGTAACAAACTATAAGAGAGGTATAAGGAGGGTCGATCCTCGAACTTCGATCGAAAAAGGAGACGGTTTTTAAAAACGCTTTTTCACGCTTACCCGTCTCCTCCACCTCTTGTGCTTTTTCTAGAGACGTTGACCGTAATCCGTTCTTTGACTTTCGGTTACCAAAAAATATTTTTTTTCTTATTTTGTTATTACTTTTCCGTTATGTTTTTATTTGAACAATCTATATATTTTCTTCTATATCCTCTTATTCGTTTAATTCTTATTCTCTTTACCTTCTTATCCGATAATTCTTTAACATGCCTTGGTTTTCAAGGTGCTCGTAGTGTGGAGGTCCGTTTAACGGTGGAAATTGTCGGCGTTGTATCAATGTGTGTTTCAGAGACGAGTTTGTCCGTAACCCCGATCCCATTTCAAATGTTGAAACACCTGATTTTTCCTACCTACCTTCACAGCCCCAAACATCTTCGTTCAACCAATTTCATTGCTTTGGATGTGGAGATCCGTTAGGAGATGGTGTACGTTGTCAACGGTGTACTTGCAAGTGGCGTGGATATGGTCTTAGAGAAGGATTTTGCTGGTTTTGCGCTTTAAGAGATGGAAATTCATCCATTGATGCTCCTAATCCAAACTCTTTTAATGATCTTCCAAACGTTTTCACCCACCCTTCACAACCCCAGTACGAGACATACTCGTGTGAGTTATGTGGAAACGATTCTCACAATGGTTATGATTGTCCACCACGGTTCTGCTCTGTTTTGAGCCGAACGAGCTACAATCAAAACTTTGGTGATAATTATTATCCACAAAATTCACCGAGTTTTCCACAACAATATCTTTGCTGTGAAAACTGTGGGGGTCCTCATGAAAGTTTTCAGTGTCAACCGATGAATCAAAACTACTTTGAGACTAATCCTAACTATTCTGGTTTTGACCAACCCTCACAGTATCAATCGTTTCAATCAACCTCCTCAACGAATGTGTATCTAAGATATGGAGGATCTGAAGCAGCAGTATTTAGATGGAATGCAAAGTATAATTAATCAAATTCAGATTAAAGATTATCGTAATGAGATAATAGATATTCATTATAGAAGGGAATGTGAAATTATGATTGATGAGCTTAAGGGAAAATTCAATGGAATGTTATTGAATATTAATAAAAAGAGAGTTCGGGAAACTAGAGCAGGCGGGCTAATATTGTACTTATACTACCGAGCCTTTACACGTAGTTTCAATTCTTTTATGATGATGATGGTTTACGAGGTGTAGTACCTACTCTTTGAATGAAATTGTTTCTCAAATACCTCCGTCTATTGCAATCATACCCGTCTTACCGACTATGGAGCCCAAGGACTCTCTCATCATGGGGGATGAGGATCTTAGCACTATTCCTAAAAAGGAAATACGGACGAATCATAATTTCTTGTGTTTGAGGAACCTTTGTTCCAATCCAAAGGTGATTCTGAGGATACTTATCAGTGAGTGATAGTGATTGTGATTTGCTTTCATGTGATGATTTCTCTTCAATTGACGTTCCCAGGGAAATTCTTTAATTTCTCTCCCCCCCCCCCCCCCAAACCTCTATTCGATTCAAATGATGGTATTTTACCTCTGTGATGATGAATACTATCCGTTAGGACGTTCCAGAAGATAGTGAAAATTTTCTATCGAACCTCCTTTTCGAATTCGATGACGAAATACATCTCTTGTGACGTATCACTCTTTTTGATGAGGGTGTTTGAGGAAATCGTGAAAAGGACCCTGTGATTCTGACTTGATGAGCCTTCTTTGCTAAGTCACACTCTTCTGATTTTAATGAAGATGAATGTTTCGGACCCAGGTTGGCGACGTTGATTGAGATTGAGATTCTACTTCACCTCGTGATTCAGTCTACTCCTAGTTATATCGTTGCTTCCGTTCTAGAGGGTTTCACGATGAACACGCCTCTCGAAGAGAATGATGATTTATTTGATTTGGAATCTAAAGAGAATAAATGGGAGAAGATTTTGTACGAGGCTCCAATTGATGATTTGATGACCGAGGACAAAGTTTTCGACCCCGGGATTCATGAGAAAACTTTTTCTCTAACATATGTGAGATTACCCTTTGAGGATCGCCATTATCTTTCCCTCACATATGTTATCTGAATTTTTCTTCCTTATTTCACCTACCGGTGAAATCTTCTCTTCCTCTCTCCTCCGAGAGTGAGGATGTCATTTTTGACCCCGGCATCTCCGCTTATAGTTTTTATTTCTTAGAGCCGGTGGCATATGATAAGATTTGCTCTTCCACATGTTTCGTCCCTAATATCACGATGATATGGGGAGAGTCAAGCTAGAGGCTCGCACAAAAACAAGCGCTTTGTGGGTGGCAACTCATGCTTATCCCTAGTAGTAGTATAATATTTATTAATGTGAGGAGGCTCGCCTCTTTCTTTCTCATGTTTCGTGGTTTGTGTTTTATGTCCAGGATTGCCCGAATTATGAAGACTCTCGTGCTCGTGGTTTTGTCTATCGTTCACTCGATCTTTTATCCTTTGCATGCTTATATATGGGAATCCGATATCTTAGATCTTATTGATTAACGTTTATCTATTAGCATAATTAATAAACGGCTTCTTTTGAGTTATGTAGTAGAGACCTTTTTAAACTTGAGGAACAATGTTTTAGTTCTTGTATGGGGGGATACTTTCGATTTGATCTTACTTGCATTTGCCTTGTCTTCACGTAACCCCGTTTTACCACCAAAAATATGTAATTTTTTGCCAAAATTAAAAAAATTTCAAAAATAAAATAAGTGTTTTGACACGAATTTTTTGTCTTTCTGAGAATAAATTTTGACTTGATCCGTGAGTTACGCTCTTGCTTGCCCTTAACTGTATAAATTTTAAGCTTTGCTAGTCTTTTATACAGAAGCTTTTAAACGCGAATTAGAGCTTGAAAAGGCCAAGGAGTTTGCAAGCTTTCCTCATAATAGACTTTAAATATGCAAAGTATGACTTTTCATTAGTCTATGATTCCAGGATCTTTTTATTAAAAATTTTTAAATTTGCGAAGAAACAAAATAAATGATAGAGTTTTATATATGTTAGATGTTAAACATAGAGTAGTTGATCTCTATTTTGAGCTCAATAGAGGTTAATTTGGCTTTTTTCTCCATCAGTCTTAATAAATACAAACATTTTATAATTGTGAGTTGATTTGGTTTTTGCGATTCTTAGTTTAGATCCCTTCGTAGAGATTCCTTCTGGTGAAAGTAAGGTACACATCGAAGTTTTGTCAGTGTTGTGGGGAAATAGACTCTTGGACCATGGTGGCAGTTGTTAAAAGACCACAAGACTTGAAATTTGACTAGAATAATAATAATAATAAACCGAAGCCGAAATAAGACTTCTGGATCATGGTCGGCTCGACATTCGGATTGTGACAGATCAATTTAATGGGTGGAGGGGGTTAATAATAATAATAATAAAACTGGTGGGATGGTTAAAGTTTACGGTCTCTGGTCGGTTTTGTTGCGATTTGTGGCAGTCTTCAAAAGGGAAGGCCCATAGTAAGAATTCTATAAATAAGGGGGGGGGGTCCGAGACTTCGTTAATGTTTGTTGCATTGGTCGGTTCGCTCCCGATGTTGCAAGCTTCTAATAAGGGTATGTTTTCTAGTAACGAGGTAGAAATAGATACTGGCTCCTATGTCGGTTAAGAAGCACGATGTGTCAGTTATTTAAAGACCAAGGTTTAATTAATGTTGCAATAATAATAAGAAGAATCAAGCCAAATTTCGACTCCGAGGTTATCTAAATAAAGCTTCCGTCTCTAGACTCGTAGTTGAGTTGTTTCGAATGAAATAAAAAGGATAACCCCTAAATTCATGCGAAATTAGAACCTAATTGTGGACCTTATTCTCACCATATCGTTCTCGTTTTGGAAATGATTTCAAAACTATTTATGGGTCTATACCGGGCTTTACCTTTATATGAATAAAGGACTAATTTATTTGTCGCCAATAATAAAAATAAAATGCTTAGAGGATTTAAGAATAAGGGAGCGAAAAGTTAAGTTTTTACTTACACAATTAGCATTTATGAGTAGTGTTAGCATCTTAACTTATATTTAACAATGATTTTATTTTTAAGCTTAGTTTGGGGCGGGTGAAAAATCAAGGACGATGAATTTATCCTTTTGGACACTATTTAAAAGTGTTTCTTGTTCCGTGATTCTAAAAGTTATTATTAAATAATGAAAGTCGAACATGTTGTCACTTGTAAAAAACATAAAAATATATATAATCAAAAAGAAATGGTAAAACGGGGTATTTCAAAGCTAATGATTTCTTAATCCCCTTAGATGATCACTTAGCTACTTTTCAAGGTAATTAATTTAAGGGGTTGAAATTTTTGGTTTTAAGCGTATATTTATATCATTGCGTGAGGACACGGCAATAGCGTAGTATGGGGGATTTTGATATGTGCTTAAACACATATCATTTATTTCTTAATATTAAGCTAAAAAATAGCCAATAATGAACAAAAACGACATAAAAATACATTGTATTCGTTTGTATTGTAAATTGTGTCTTGCAGATACGGATATTCAATAAAAAGACAAAAACAAAGGCAAAGCAGACATAACCGAGCACGGGAATGGAATGAGCCCAAGAAAACAAAGCCGAAGGCATATTCATCCTTAATGGGCTAACCCATACCCATTTATTGGGCCGGGTCAGCCCATAAAGCCTTGAAATAATAAACTTAACCTATATTTAAAACCAAAAGCCCACGTCCAAAGTCATTATCCAGTCAAACCTTATTTAACCTGGTTACTATTCACCGTCCTCCTCCCTCCCATTTTGTTTTAACTGCAACGAATTAGTGACATGTTAAAATTCCCTTCACTCCACACGCTCAATTAACATCTTCTAGAAGGCCAACGTGGCGGGTCAGACACCAAACCCAATGCCATTAGAGGAGGATAGCTGGCACATGATCCAAGGGTTTTGATTGATTGATTTAGAGGCAGTTATGAATCAAAGGACATGATTGAAGCTCAGGACGCTCCTCTAAGACCTAGAAGCTTCCTCTCATTGCAATAAATAGAGCCTCCTCAACACACAGCGGGAAGTGTAGTTTTTAATCTAGATTTTTCTTAGTCGTTTTAGCTTAAGTTTTGCTTATTGCCTTTTCATTATTGTATTTTCATTCAAAAAGTATTGTAAACGTTTGATTATTAATAAAAATTACAGTTTCATTTATATTGTGTTAGTTTGAATCTTTTTTACCTATTTTATAATAGTAGCTTAAAATTGTTTTGAAGACTAACTTAATAAGCTAGAAAGCTACTCATTACTAGAAAAGCTAATACTTATTCAGTTAAGTTAAGCTTTATAGATTTAACTGATTAAAGAAATGCATTTAAAATTTACCAAAATAAAATTAAATAGCAATTTGGCAGAATAAGACAGATGGAAGGGCTTATAGGGCTTATTAAGAGCTTATTTATAAGCTAGCTTGTGGATCTAAGCTCTAAAGAGCAATTTAGATCCCTGTTTGAGCTGGGATCAATGTATATCTCTTATTTCACTTTTAGCTTACCTTTATGGTTTAGACTTATCAAATGCTTATTCATGTTTTTTCTGTTGCTTATTCTGTGCGTTTTTTTGTGTTTTATTTTTTTTCCTATTTGAGTATATATGATTAATTTGTTTTTACATTTGTAGCTTTGTTTGTCTTTAGTTTCTAGTTTAAATCAGTTGATTGTTTGCTTTATTGTAGTTTTAGGTATATATATCTGCATTTGTTTTATGTCTATTGTTGCTTTTTAGTTTAGCTTTATTGATAAGTGCTTTATTTTCTTTTAGGTTTATGATTATTTTTTCTCTTGATATTATCATAGGGCTTAATCGTTTGGGCATTCTTAGAGCCTATTTCTATTCTAGAGTCTGTTTAAGTTTAAGGAATGCAATTTGGCTTATTTTTAAAGGTGCGAGGGTGGATAAGGATATGTTTTTAAACTTGGTAAATATCCTAGTTTGAAGTCTATTTTTTCAGCTCTGATATGGATTCTTTCCATACGCTATGTGGTGGATTTCGGTAGGTGTGGGGCTGTTGAGTGTTGGCGATATCGCTGGGAGTTGTTGTCTTTTTAGATAGATTCGGTGTTCTGTTCATCAGTTGTATTGTGGGCTTTGGCATGGCCTTACTTGTTTGGGTTATTTGACCTTCGGATTGGTGCTACAACTGTTGAACTTATTAAAATGTTAGTATATAAAGTCGTGTATAGTTTTTTAGCCGTTCCCAAACAGCTTTGATTTCTAATGCAACCATTTTCATTTGTTTTGAGTCAAGTGATGTTGGGAAATCCTTTTGAGAAAACAGTCAAGTAGTAGTAGTAACTGTCATATTCATTTAGCTTTTTCTAGCTTCTTTCTTAAACCAGTTTGCTTAAGTCTAGCTTATTTGAGTTAATTTAGTCTAGTTCTTAATCTGTTTTCAGTTTTAATCTTATTTTAAGTGCTTAATCGTCCTAATCTTGCTCCATAAATTCTGTCATAACTTATCTCTCTCTTTTCCTCCTTCCTAACACTCCTTCTCCTCTACCACCCACCAGTTTTGTTGTTGGTTTGTGAGAGAGATAAGTTCTTTTTGACAGATTTTAGCTAAGATATAGGACGATTAAAGCACAAAATCAAGAATATTTTTTAATAAACTGAAAATGATTAAGGACTAGACTAAAATTAACACTCAAATAAGCTAGACTTAAGAAAATGGTTTAAGAAAGAAGCGTAGAAATAGCTAAATGAATATGACAGTTACTACTACTACTTGACTGTTTTCTCAAAAGGATTTCCCAACATCACTTGACTCAAAACAAATGAAAATGGTTGCATTAGAAATCAAATTTGGAACTCTAAAACTACACTTTAAGCTAACTTTTTATAAGTTCACTAAAAATCAGTTAAGAACATTTATAAGCAAAGCAAACTTGAAACCTTGATAATTCAAACTACAAATCTTAATAGAACTGACTTCTAGCTTATGAAAACTACTACTTAGGACTAATATGAGCTTATGAAATTCATTTAAGTGCTGAAAATAGACTTCACTAGATTTTACCAAGTTTAATTCCTTATTCCAAACACCCCTTTAAATTTTGCAAATGCATTCCTTAAACTTAAACAGACATAATTAGGCTCTAGAATGCCTAAACAGATTAAGCACTATGATAATAAAAGAAAAATAAGCAATAACCTAAAGAAAATAAGCACTTATCAATAAGCTAAACTAATAAGCTAATTTAGACTTAAAACTAAGCAGTTTTACCTAAAACTACAATAATGCTAACTCTAATGATTTAAAACTAGAACTTAAGACATAATAAGCGAATATTGAAACTTTATTATGCATCTCAAAACACTTAATAAGCACAGAATAGCGAACAGAAATAAGCAGATAAGCAGTTTGATAAGCTAAACATGAAAGTAAGCTAAAAAGTGAAATAAGAGATATACATTGATCCCAGCTCAAACAGGGATCTAAATTGCTCTTTAGGCTAGTTCTACATGAACTATGCTTATAAATAAGCTTCTGGAAATAAGCCCTATAGCCTCCTCGATCTGGCTTATCTTCCAAATTGGCTATATTTAAGTTTATTTTTCGGTAAATTTAAAATGAATTGCTTATTCAGTTCAATTTCTATAAGCTAACTAAACTTGAAATAAGGTATTAGTTTTCTAGTACATTATGCAAGTGAGAGTTATTGCTTATTAGGTTATCTCAAAACATATTTTAAGCTACATTATATAATAGTAAAAACAGAATTCAAACTAACACAATATAAATGAAACTGTAATTTTTATTAATAATCAAACGTTTACAATACTTTTTGAATGAAAATACAATAATGAAAAGGCAATAAGCTCAAAAATTAAGCTTTAAAACGACCCTATGAAAAATCTAGATTTATCTAAAACTTACACTTCCGCGCTTGTGTGTTGAGGGAGGCCTCTATTTTATTGCCAATGGGAGGAGGGAAGTTCTAGGTCTTTGAGGGAGCGTCCTGTGCTTCATTCATGTCCTTTTGTTCATAAATGCCCTTCGATGCAATCAATCAAAAACCTTGGATTCTTGTTTTTTGTTGACCAGGCTAGATACTCCTCTTATGGCATTTTGGGTTTGGTTATTTTTGTGTTTACTTTGTTGACCTCCCCGCCAACAGTTGGCCTTCTAGAGAAGATGTTAATTATACTTGTGGTGTGGTGTTGGTGCTTACGGGTGGAAGGGGAATTTAGTATATTTTATCTTGTCACTATGTCGTCTGCAGTTAAAACAAAATGACGGGTGGGAGGAGGACTGGTGATTTTTGTTAGTATACGGTTTTATTCATTAATTCAATGGGTTTGACTGGGATATAAGATTTTGTCTACCTTGTTTTGTGTCGGGTGGTGCTTTTGGTTTTTTTTAAGTATAGGTTTTAAGTTTATTATTTTTTTCAAGGCCTTTATGGGTGTTTGACCCGACCGGCTCGGCCTTCTCCATATTAAATGGTATGGGTTGTGGCACGACCAAATTTACGCCATTATGAAGTATGAATTCGGATCTTTTTTCTTTTTTCTTTAGGGTCATTCAATTCCCAAGGGCCTCGGTTCATTTGTCCTGCCTTGTGCCCTTTATTTTTGTCCTTTTTATTGAATATCGTATCTGCAAGGACAAATTTTATACAATACAAACGGCTATACAATGTATTTTTTATGTCGTTTTGTTATTATTGGCTATTTTTGCAGCTTAAATATTTTAAGAAATAAATGATATGTGTTATTGTTTAAGCACATATACAAAAGTCCCCCATCTACGTATTGCCGTGTCCTCACGCAATGTTTATAATATACGCTTAAAACCAAAATTTCAACCCCATTTAAATTAATTACCTTGAAAAGTTGCCTAAGTGATCATCTAAGGGGACTTAAGAAAAGAAATCATTAGCTTTTGAAAATACCCACGTTTTACAATTTTCCTTTTTTTTTTTTTTTTTTTTTTTTTGTTTATAATATTATTTTTATATTTTATGTTTTTTACATGTGACAACATGTTTCGTCTTTCGCTCACAGATTTATTCTAATATTTTTAATGATTTATATAATAACTTTTTAGAATCACGGAACAGAAACAAAGAAGAAGGAAAGGGAACATCACCTAAAGACCCCACTGGAATAAGGATAGAAGAAAAGAAACACTTTTTTAAAATAAGTGTCCAAAAGGATATATTTCATCGTCCGTGATTTTTCTCCCGCCCAAAACTAAGCTTAAAAATAAAATCCATTTTGGTTTAATATAAGTTTTTTTTTTTTTTTGTATTTTTTTTTTATTTTGTTTATTAGCGTTTTTTTTTTAAGTTTATGAAGATTCTAACACTACTCATAAATGCTTTTAATTGTGTAAGTGAAAAACTTAAACTTTTCGCTCCCTTATTCTTAAATCCTTTAAGCAGTTTTTATTTTTATTATTGGCGACTAATATGTTAAATTATGTCCTTGATTCATATAATAGTATAAGGTATCCCTGCCCGGTTTTAGGAACTTAATTTAGTACTTGAAAATCATATTCACCTTAAAAGAGAAGAGACGATGATGGTTGAAGATATAATGTGGTCAATTAGGGTTCTTAATTTCGCATGATTTAGGGTGTTTTATTCTACCTTCTCTTTTTTTTTACTTTTTTTTTTCTCTTTTCATTTTTTTTTTTTTTTTATTTTTTATTTTCGGAACACAACTCAACTACGAGTTGGGGGGACGTGAGGGTGGATAGGTCTAGAGTTGACTTAGAGACGGAGCTTTATTACCTTTTTTCAGTTATAACCCTTACCTGTCTTTCTTTTTCACAAGTGTCTGAAAATATAATTTGCCTTCGAGGCTTTTGATTCTTCTTATTATTATAGAGCCTAACATTATTAAACCTGGGTCACTGTTTTAATATAACTGACACATCGTGCTCTCTTAACGACCTAAGAGCCTTAGTATGTAGGTCTTTATTTTCTGACCTCTGGTACTCAGACCTTTTAGAAGGCTGCAAAACATCGGTGGACGTTCTTGGACGAAACGAAATTCCGTACCGGATTGCAACAAACTTTTTTCATCAGTCTCTTCTGCGGACAATCTATCTTATTTTATTTTTGCTAGAGGATTTGCTCTCTTACTTTGAGTGCCCTTTCTTTTTTGAAGACTTGCCCCCACATCTTGGCAAACACTAAACAGACCTGATTGTCAGGTTTTCTTTTTTCAAGCTCATTATGGTTTTGGCTTGATGCTGAGTTTATTTATGAACGACCTCCAGGGTGGGTTTAATTGACTTGTTGTCAATCGCCATCGGGTCGGGTATAGCTTTTGCGAGCCCGTCCATGATCCAGAAAGTTTTTATTTCAGGCTTCTGGTTTTTTATTGTTTAATAGTAATTATTCTTGTCAAATTTCAACGTTTGTGGTGCTTTTAAAAAAAACTGCCACCATGGTTCCTAGAAGTAGTCTATTTCCACACAACAACTGACAAATACTATTCGAAGGTGTGTACCTTTACATAATTCACAGGAAGGAATCTCTACGAAGGGTTCTAAACTATCTTAAGAACAAGAAATCGAACAAAAAAACCAAAGCATACTTAACAATTATATTAATGTTTATTATAAGCTGATGACGGTAGCTAAATGCATAATTAATCGCTATTTGCTCTAAAGAGATCCATCTAACTTCCATCGGTTTTTGCTGAAATAACGGTTTTATTATTAATATACTATTTCAGTGGTTTGGGTCTGCGCAAATTTTTAATTATATGTAATATTAAAAAGTTCCTGCGGTTGCTTTGTTTAATTAAAAATCTATATCTTTTGTAATTATTTTATATAGCTTCTATTATGGAAACTTTGCAAACTCATCTTGGCTTTTTCAAGCTTTTTATTCGCGTTTTTTTTTTTAAAGGCTTCTTTTGTATAAAAATGGATATAGCATAATGCGTATATATACGTCTAGGGTTTTCAGGTGCGTCGCGTAGTCATGGTGGGTTGCAGGGCGTGTGTGTAAGTGAATAGATTTCGGTCATAGATACGAGGAGTCGCATCTTCCTTCGATCAATTTTGTCAAAAATTTTTTTTTATTTTTAATTCTCAGAAGGAAAACATAAACTACAGTAAAATCAATAAAATTCGTGTTTCAAAACACTTATTTTATTTTTGAAATTTTTTTTTTTTAAATTTTTGGCCAAAAAAAAGTACATATTTTTGGTGGTTTTTTTTTTTAAAACGAGGGTTACTTAGGTGTTGGTTTGGAAGACAACTCGTGGAAAAAAATGCAAGGTAAGACTTATCAAATTCGAAAGAGATCCCCCCACCATTTACTTAGAACTAAACATTGTCCTCCAATAGTTGAGTTTTTTTTTTTTCAAAAGGGGTCCTCTAAAAGGGTCTCTTACATAAATCTTAAGCCGTTTTATTAATAATGCATTAAGAGGATAGACGTTTAATCCAATAAGATCTAAGATTATCGGATTCACATATATATGCTATGCAAAGTAATAACTAAGATCGATGTCGACCCTTAGTGAAACGATAAGGACTAAACCACGAGCAGACGAGAAGATGTTAGTCTTCATAATATGGGGCATCCTGGACATAATAACACAACCACGAAAAACATGAGTAAAGAAAAGAGGCGAGCATATCACTAAAATTAATTAAATATTTATACTTATAATATAGGATAAGCTATGATTTTTTGGCCACACCTCACAAAAGCGTTCTTTGTGTTTTTTTTGTGGCCCGAGCGCCTCTTGTCTTTGACTCTCCCCATCTTTTAATCGTGTTTTGGCGGCTCGATACATTCTGTGGATTTTTAGTGCTTTTAGGAGTTGATGAGGGGGTCTGTTTATGCCCTTACGGGGCAACAGGCTAACCGATGCACAACTAAGGATCATACAGTATAGAGAAGCGCGTTTGGTTTTTTTTTGGTTGTTTTGTCTGGGGTGTTGTATATAGTTTTTGGTGGTTTGTTGTTTTGTTTGGGTTTTGTTTTTTTTAGTCTGACATTTACGCTATATATTGCGGAGTGGCTGTGTTTCTTGTACTGGGAAAATGAGAGTGTTGGTTTTATGACTGGGGTGTCATCAAAACTTGTCACTGAGACTCGGGACCTCGTAGTAGGACGCTGGATGAGGGGATGGAGGAGTGATAGAAGAAGGAGAAGAGAGAGGTATAGTAAGGGGAGAGGGAAATGAGTGAGAAAGATTTTCATCCGGTAGGCTAGGTGAAATAATAAATAAAGGAAGAAAAAAAAAAATTCAGTTAACATATATGTGACGGGAAAGATAATGGCGATCCTCATAGAAGGTAATTGCTCAATATTTGTTTAGAGGGAAAAAAGATTTATCATGAATTCCCGGGGTTCGAAAACTTTTGTCCTCGTGTCATCAATATCTTCATTTGGTAGCCTCGTTACAAAAAATCTTCTCCCATTTTATCTCCCTTTAGGATTCCAAATCAAATAAATCATCATTCTCTTTGAGAGGTGGTTCATCGGTGAACCCCTCAAGAACGGAAGCCAACGCATCTTATCTTTGGGAGTAGAGTTAGACGGTTCACGGTCGTAGTTGATGATTCAATCTCATCAAGTCGGACACCTGGTCGGTCGAAAACATTCATTCTGCTTAAAATCTGTACAGAAAGAGGTGTTTATGTGACTAGGCAAAGATGGCTCATCCTAGGTCAGATATCACAAGGGATCTTTGTTTCTCCGATGTCCTCTAAACACCTAATCAAAAAGAGGAGGGGGGATTTACGTCACTAGTGATTGTATTTCATCGTTTTCGAAATGGGGGTTCGAATAATTTTACATTTATCTTCTGGAACGTCCTCATCGGATAGTGATTCATCATCACTAGAGGTAAAATCATCATTTGAATCGAATAGAGGGTTAGAGAAAGTTATAGAATTTCCCTGTGGAACGTCAATGGAAGAGAAATCATCACATGAAGGCAAATCACAATCACTATCACTCTCGAAAGTATCCTCAGACTCACTTGGGATTGGAACAAGGTCCTCAACACTAGACTTTATGAATTCGTCCGATTCCTTTTTAGGAATGTGCTAGATCTCATACCCCAGATGAGAGAGTCCCTTGGGCTCATAGTCGGGTAAGCAAGGGTATGATTGCAATAGACGGAGGTATTTGAGAAACAATTTCATTCAAAGGAATAGTACTCTCCTCGTAATCATCATCATCATAAAAAGAATTGAAACGTCGTGAAGGCTCGGTAGTATAAGTACTAAGATTAGCCGCCTGCTCTAGTTTCCGAAGCTCTTTCTTTTTATTAATTTCAATACTCATTCCATTGAATTTTCCCTTAAGCTCATCAATCATAATTTCACATTCCCTTCTATAATGAATATCTATTCTCTCATTACGATAATCTTTAATCTGAATTTGATTAATTATACTTTGCATTTCATCTAAATACTGCTGCTTCAGATCCTCCATATCTTGGATACTCATTTCTTGAGGAGGTGATTGATCGATGGGATACTGTGAGGGTTGGTCAAAACCAGAATAGCTAGGATTAGGCTCAAAGTAGTTTTGATTCATCGGTTGACACTGAAAACTTTCATGAGGACCCCCACAGTTTTCACAGCAAAGATATTGTTGTGGAAAACTCGGTGAATTTTGTGGATAATAATTATCACCAAAGTTTTGATTGTAGCTCGGTTCCTGCTCATAGACAAGCGAGAACCGTGGTGGACAATCATAACCATTGTGAGAATCGTTTCCACATAACTCGCACGAGTATGTCTCGTACTGGGGGGTGTGTAACGGGTGGGTTGAAACGTTTGGTGGGGGGGGAAGATCATTAAAAGGCTTTGGATTAGGAGCATCAATGGATGAATTTCCATCTCTTAAAGCGCAAAACCAGCAAAATCCTTCTCTAAGACCATATCCACGCCACTTGCAAGTACACCGTTGACAACGTACACCATCTCCTAACGGATCTCCACACCCAAAGCAATGAAATTGGTCGAACGAAGATGTTTGGGGCTGTGAAGGTAGGTAGGAAAAATCAGGTGTTTCAACATTTGAAATGGGATCGGGGTTACGGACAAACTCGTCTCTGAAACTCACATTGATACAACGCCGACAATTTCCACCGTTAAACGGACCTCCACACTACGAGCACCTTGAAAACCAAGGCATGTTAAAGAATTATCGGATAAGAAGGTAAAGAGAATAAGAATTAAACGAATAAGAGGATATAGAAGAATATTTATAGATTTTTCAAATAAAACATACGGAAAAGTAATAACAAAAATAAGAAAGAAAAATATTTTTGGTAACCGAAAGTCAAAGGTGTACGGTAACTCTCTAGAAAAAGCACAAAGAGGTGGAGGAGCGGGTAAGCGCGAAGCGTTTTAAAAACCGTCTCCTTTCGGATCGAAGTTCGTAGGATCGACCCTCCTTATACCTCTCTTATAGTTTGTTAACTAAAGATGAGCCGAAACGACAATTAACAAACGGTCATTTTTAATATTAAAATAAAAGAAGATAAAAATAGAAGTATAAAATATTTTTGTATTTTTATATAAAATAAAACGAAAACTTTCACGGGGAAAGGATCTTCAAGACTCGAACACGAACAATCTCGTAAAAATCGCTACACTTCTCCCCGGCAGCGGCGCCATTTTGATATGGTAAAGACACGTATCAAACAAATAACCCTCAATAATATATATATATATATATATATATATATATATATATATATATATATATATATATATAAATATATATATATATATATATATATATTTATAAATATATATAAAAATACATATACATAAGAAAGTTCATATAAATTATTCTTAGAAAGTGAATAATAAGTAATTCAACTCGGGGGGTATCGTTCTCTCCTCGGTGGAGGTGAATGGAAATTCACGTTCATATCGAAAATGAAGCTTGATTGTACATTTATTTAAGTTTGGATTTGAATTTAATTCTAATAACGCATATGGAAAGCTCATAAAAGGCAAGCTAGGACTAAAAATTAAGCATTTAAATTCTTAACGACTTTTAAATAAAAAACGAATTAAAAACAAACTAATTACACCAAATATAAGCAAAATTAAAACTCTAATATATCAATTGCGAATTTCTAAACTATATGTATTAAACTAATTTTTAAAACTCAGAAAATATTTTTTTGAATTTTTAAACTATTTAAAACTATTTTTAACTTAATAATACTAAAAATTAAATTAAGAATACTAAAATTGTTCCTAAAAATTTAAGAAAATTCTTAAAAATACTTTAAGCTAAAAAGAGGTTTTCAAAGAAAAATTACTCAAAAAGCTACAACGGATAAGCTGCTAAAAATCTAATAAGCTGAAAATGCTAAAAGCTAAACTGTGTATAAGAAATTAATGGTGCAAGAAGTAAACTGAAAAAGACCCAAGGGCAAACAGTTAAGGCATTGGGGTGTTGAGGGGGAGGTCACGGTTTCGAACCCTGTGACTTCCTTTTTGGTAAAAATATTTTTTTTATTTTTCTTTTTGAAAAAGCTAAACTATAAGCTAAAATAGGGCTACATTTATGAAGGATAAGGACAGAGTTATCAAAAGCAGAATAAAGCATCAATTAAGGTGACATAAGGACTTATTTAGACTCGATAGCTAGTTAAAAATGTTTTAAGGGGGGCTTTTTTTAGACTATTAAGCTAATAGAAAACTTAATAAGCTAGAAACAGACTTAACCCTTACCTAATAAGCATAAGAAACCAGGTAATAGCAAAAATAAATAAAGCTAGAAAGATTACTAATGGACTTGAGACAACTGAATCTTTAGAGAGTTTTTAGGAATTTTGACAGACTTATAAGCTACATTTAGGAACTATTAAGCACTAAGATTAAGCTAAAAGGTAAAAACAAATTTAGAACTTTCTACAATAAGTTAAATATAATCAATTTAAAACAAAATTAAGCTAAAATCATATCCTATAAAGAACTCAGTATATGCTGAGTTTCATCAGTACATACAGATTTTTACTTTAACTCAGTATGTACTGATTAGTGAAATTAGTATATACTGAGTTTAATAAGAAGTTTTGACAAATTTTGAGCTAAGATATAGGACAATTAAGCACTTAAAGTAAGATTAAAACTCAAAACAGATTATGTATCTAGAACATAAATTAGTCAATAAGCATAGACTTAAGCAAACTGGTTTAAGAAAGAAGCTAGAAAAAGCAAAATGAAAATGACAGTTACTACTACTACTTGATTGTTTTCTCAAAAGGATTTCCCAACATCATTTGACTCAAAACAAATGAAAATGGTTGCATTAGAAATCAAATTTGGAACTCTAAAACTACACTTTAAGCTAACTTTTTATAAGTTCACTAAAAATCAGTTAAGAACATTTATAAGCAAAGCAAACTTGAAACCTTGATAAATCAAACTACAAATCTTAATAGAACTGACTTCTAGCTTATGAAAACGACTACTTAGGACTAATATAAGCTTATGAAATTCATTTAAGTGCTGAAAATAGACTTCACTAGATTTTACCAAGTTTAATTCCTTGTCTCAAACACCCCTTTAAATTTTGCAAATGCATTCCTTAAGCTTAAACAGACATAATTAGGCTCTAGAATGCCTAAACAGATTAAGTATTATGATAATAAAAGACAAATAAGCAATAACCTAAAGAAAATAAGCACTTATCAATAAGCTAAAGTAATAAGCTAATTTAGACTTAAAACTAAGTTGTTTTACCTAAAACTACAATAATGCTAGCTCTAATGATTTAAACTAGAAACTTAAGACATAATAAGCTAAAATGAAACATATTAAGATACTCAAACACATATAAGCATATAAATAGCAAACAGAAATAAGGGCAGATTAGCAGACTGATAAGCTTAAAATGAAGTAGCTAAAAAAGTAACAATAAGAGATGTACCTTGATCCCAGCTCAAACAGGGATCTAAATTGCTCTTTAGAGCTTAGATCTACAAGCTAGTTTATAAATAAGCTCTAAATAAGCCCTATAAGCCGTTCCAGATCTGGCTTATCTTCTAAATAGCTTATTTAAGTTTATTTTGGTGAATTTGAATGCACTGCTTATTCTGTTAAGCTATAAGCTAACTCAACTGAATAAGTATTAGCTTTTCTAGTAATGAGAGCTTATTGCTTATTAGGTTATCTCAAAACATATTTTAAGCTAGATTATATAATAGTAAAAACAGAATTCAAACTAACACAATATAAATAAAACTGCAATTTTTATTAATAATCAAACGTTTATAATACTTTTTGAATGAAAATACAATAATGAAAAGGCAATAAGCTAAACTTAAGCTAAAACAACTAAGAAAAATCTAGATTAAAAACTACACTTCCCGCTATGTGTTGAGGAGGCTCTATTTATAGCAATGAGAGGAAGCTTCTAGGTCTTGGAGGAGCGTCCTGAGCTTCAATCATGACCCTTGATTCATAACCGCCTCTAAATCAATCAATTAAAACCCTCGGATCATGTGCCAGCTATCCTCCTCCAATGGCATTGCTTGGGATTGCCAATGTGGCCTGGGTTTGGTGTCAGACCCGCCACGTTGGCCTTTTAGAAGATGTTAATTGAGCATGTTGAGTGAAGGGAATTTTAACCTGTCACTAATTCGTTGCAGTTAAAACAAATGGGAAGGCGCCCAGCGCCCCCTCCCAGAGACGGGCCGCCCTCCTGCTGAATAGTAACAACTATGAACTGTAGGTTAAATTACCGGTTTGTTTTGACTGGATAATGACTTTGGATGTAGGCTTTTGGTTTTAAATATCGGCTAAGTTTATTATTTCAAGGCTTTATGGGCTGACCCGACCCAATAAATAGGTACGGGTTGGCCCATTAAGGATGAATATGCATTCGGCTTCGTTTTCTTGCGCTCATTCCATTCCCGTGATCGGTTTTGGACGGCGACATAGTTTATAATTTGACAGCGAAATAGTTTTTTTTAAATGACAATGAAATAATTTATGAGGTGACAATGAATCAGTTTGTAAAATGACCGCAAAGTAGTTTATAATAGGGTAGCAAAAGAGTCAACAATTAACCGTAGAATAGGTTATAAGATGGAAATAATTTAGTTCATTAAATGATAGCCAGATAAGTTACGAGGTAATAGTGGGATAATTATGAGATTGACAAAATGGTTTATATAATGGTATCAAAATAGTTTATAAGGTGTTAGCGAAACAGTTTATAGAATTATGGAAAAAGAGCTTATAAACGACAATGAAATAGGTTATAAGATGAAAAGCGATTTAGTTTGTTAAAAATGATTGCAAAAATAGTTTATGAGATTATAGTTGAATAATTTATGAGATAATGGCAAAATGGTTTATAGGACGACAGTAAAGTGATTAATAAGCTGTTTAGCAAAACGATTCGTAGGCTGACGAAAAGTAGTTTATAAACGACATTATTTCGGTTTATAAGACGATGCTAGTGTGGTTCATACGAAAACATCCAAATAGTTTATACTAGTACAACGGTTTATAAAATAATGTCAAAAGAGTTTATGAACGACGACAAAATAGGTTAAAAGATAAAGACAAGTTAGTTTGTAAAGTGACTATGAAAGTAGTTATGAGAAAGCACTAGAATAGTTTATAAAACATCGGTGAGACAGTTTATGTTAATGAAGTAGTTTATAAGATTCCCACAAAAATGGTTTATAGGATGACAGGAAAACGGTTTATATACAATACTAGTGGAATGGTTTATAAGATAATAGCAAAATGGTTTGGAAGGCGCTAGTGGAACGTCTTATATTAATGATAGCAAAACAATTTATAAGATGGTAACAAAATGCTTTTATAGAATGGTAGTAAAATGGTTAATACGCTGTCAGCAAAATGGTTCGTAGACTGATGGTAAGATAGTTTATAAAATGTCTATAAAATAGTTTATGAGGTGACGCTGGAATGGTTTATAAATGATAGTGAAATGGTTTATAAGGTGTTGAAATAAACAAGAAGCTACAGCTAAACGGTTTGTAAGCTGGCGGTAATATAGCTTATAACTCGACAACTACTATGTTTATAAGACGACACTAAAATAGTTCATAAGATAACATCCAATTAGTCTATAACAGTAAAGTGGTTTATAAAATAATAGTGAAATGGGTTGTAAGATGGTAATAGATTTGAGGAGTACCTTACATAAATTATTAGAGAATGGAAGTGTAATTAACGAAATCATCATGACACAAAATGAACAGATTGTTTAAAACATCCACACAATACACGAAATTCATAAGGAAGTACTAGTGCAATACTCTTATGGTTACGGTTCAAGTCTACTTAGGTTCTACTAGGTAAGATAGGAAATCTCTTTTTAAGTATCAACATTATCTCTGAAGACCTTAGAGTTCTCGCGAGCTTTTACTTTTCAACTACGATTCGCACGGTTCAGATTTGGACAATCACTCTTGTAATGTCTAGATTTTCCACACTCATAATAGGTATTTCCGGTTTCTAATTTGCCACTGCGGCCTCTAAGTTGTTATTTAAAACGGGTTTCCTATAATCGTGTTTAGAGTCGAATAGTAGGATGATCATTGGGGTCGACAGACTGCAATGGGTTTCCAAAATTACGCAAAACGGTATAATGTAAAGTTGCGAAAAGTTTTAAAGATCATCGTATTACTCACAATGTTTAGAAATAAACGAGACCATTGTCTCACTTACAATGTCTTAAAATAAACAAGACCATTATGTCACTCACAATGTGTTAGGAAAGTTAAATATATATATGCATACATATATACAATTTCCATATATGTAATTGGGGAAATATACGTAAGGCAAACATGAACGCAAAGAAGAACAGACACGAGACAAACGTAAGCTCATAGCAAAATAGAGCTCAAAGGTAAAAATAAACGCAAAGAAACATAACGCAGGGAACAATAAACACAGGGCAGAGGTAAACCCATATCATAGCATGCTTAAGGAAAAATGATACTCACGTACACGCCATAGAAAAAGCACGTATAAGGCACACATAAAAGCACGTAAGGATCACATACTGGTTATAGACCAGACCTAGTATATACTACCTGGTTCTCTATGACCTTGGCTCTGGATACCAATCTGTCACACCCCCAAACAGGGCCTGGACGGAATACGTGTCTGGGGGCGTGACGTCATAATATACATCACACAAAGTACAAAGAACGACCACTAATGGACGTTTTGAAAATCATAACTCGTTGTATTTATTAAAAAAATGGATAAGTCTTACAAGATTTGAAATGAAATTTAAAACGTTGCGGAAGCATAATTAAGTTTTCAAAAGACAACGAGTATGAATGATAATAAAGTCTTGAAAGATGATATCATATTGCACGTAGACTCCACATAGCACATCAGGGAAGTCCAAAGCTAAGTACCTGAAAAACATGCTTAAAACGTCAACATAAAGTTGGTGAATTCATAGGTTTAGTTCAAACGTAATTAGTGTGGACCACAAGTATATCAAAACGTATGCGACAGTTATAACAGATACAACTTCACATAAAAAGGTATTTACGTTGCGCTAAACTCATGACATCGAAGCTAATAGGGATGTAGCATATAACATGCCAAATAATTGCTTGCCCTTACAGGTGTCCGACCAAAGACCACCTAACCAGTTTCGACATGACATATATCCGTTAGTCCTTGGCAAACTTGGACTAGTACGTGCTTCTTACCCGGATAGGGATAATTAGTCCTAATAGATCTATTTATTCACTCGCGCCCACTTAACCAACAGGACGGTTACAGTAATTAACGGTTCATGATAATTCGGGCAATAGTGGTCTAAACGCTACTTAGGCAACACGTAAACGGGAAATTTCTCACGTATAGTACTTGTGTCCAATTTTAAAAGCAAGCAATGTTTCTCACCCCAAGTTATAAAATATTTATTCAAAACGAGTAAAGAATGGGGCTATGAACTCACCTTATGCGAGTTGTGGATCAAAAGAAATCAATCAAGTGAAGACGAATCTCACAGTCCTAGCGACAACCTAGCATATAGTTATCGTTTAAGAATGATGTACAACGAATAACGCTTAACGCAAGAGTTGATCATCCGAGCATGAGTAGACACGACGTATCCTTTTCAAAACGTACTTTCGAAAGTTATAAGTTTTGACAAGTCTTGACATTTTGAAACCTCTTCGAAAATATTTCGTCTTTTGGTGTATTTCGTCTTTTAGTGTATTTCGTCTTTTAGTGTATTTCGTCTTTTAGTGTATTTCGTCTTTTATTGTATTTCATCTTCTAGTGTATTTCGTCTTTTAGTGACCCGACACACCAAAGTTGACTCAATAACCGTAAATGTTGACCTAAACTCGACACTTCACGTTATTCTTCATTTTATCATTAGTTGATAATAAAAGTATATTTTTCGACGCATTTATAAAGTTTATAAAATTTCGACATGACCTTTCTAAAAATATCAACTTTCCATTTTTATCCGTCTCGACTCGTGAAAATATCCATTTTATAAAAGTACATCTTTTATTGACTCGAAAGAATATCCGATGACTAACTTAATCACGATCCTACATTTTTATTAAGTTATTAACATGACAAATGAGTTTTTTTAAACACCATGTGTGGGACACATATGGTTCGAACTATATGGACTCCAAAACGTCTATCCGATCGATTTTAAACAACACCGCAAATATTGTAACAAATCCATTCTAAACCTAAACCTTTTCGACTTTCAATTTACGCATCCAACAAAACCAACATTTAACTTAATCCCTTCGCCAACAATATTTAAACTCACTATACAATAAATCTCAAATAAATGATGTAGCCGTAGTAATAACAATATATATATATATATATATATATATATATATATATATATATATATATATATATATATGTATATAGTTTTATAGAAAAATAGGTAATGATTTTCACAACGATCCGCTTTGTACACCTTGTTCGGAATGATCATACGAATGCAAAAGTACAACTCCTTTATGAAAAAGAAGAGATGACTTACAAGAAAACGCGATGGGAAAATGATTAGAAACTAAGAACAACCCAAACATTGTTTATAAACTACCCCGATGAAATAACAATCAACCTCGAACAATATATCGTCAAATGGTTTGATCAAGGTTAAAAAGAAATGGATTTGTGTGTGTGTTTATAGGCGTTCAAACCAAGAGAGGAAGAAAGAAAAGAGATGTGTGTTTTCTATGTGAAGTGTATGAATGAATGAAGTATATAAGCTTAAGTATGTAACTTGCATGCTAGAATTCAAAACACATAATGTGTGTATATGAGTGTGTATGGCCGGTGTGGGGACAAAGGGTCCTAGGGGACCAATTTGATCCCCCAATCAAACCCTTGTGTGTACATGTTCTTGTGACAAAATATGGGAAGCTTGTCTCTTGATTTGAATTTCAAAATTTTGGCATCCTAAGTGTATATGTATGTGTATATCCGGTTACAACAAGGCCAAGGAGGGGGACCAAAAGTGACCTCTAACATTCTAGGGATATCATGCATGCATGTGAATTAATTACCAAGGTTTCCATGCATATATGCATTAATATACTTAACCGATTACGTAAACAACGAAAATGACTAACGACTTCAGGAAAAATTATGGAATTTTAAATATTAATTAAAAGCGTAAAAACGCGTCCAATGATGAAAGACTACGATGAAATACAGTACGGTTCGCTCCGGGAGACGATTCTCAGATTTTAACTGGACAACTTCCCGGTTACACGTAAAAATTAAATGAAACATTAAAAATTCAAATTACCAAACGGAAACGGCTAAAATATTGATCGGAAATTTACGGGGTGTGACAGTTACAAGGGGGGACGCAAACACAGAAGGGCTCGGCAAAAGAATAGTCCTGGTTGGGACTTTCACAGGTGGCCCAAGATACATGATGTCCAATTATCAAGATGCAATGGCTCTATGCCGAACATATGGAAATCCAGACCTGTTCATAACTTTCACGTCCAACCCAAAATGGCCAGAAATCGTTGAGATGTTATCTTATCTGCCTGGCCAAAAACCACACGATCGACCCGAAGTTGGTACCCGTGTGTTTAAACTAAAACTAACTCAATTATTGGAAGACCTTACAAAAAATAAGATTTTCGGCAACCGTCGTGGGGGTAAGAAACACCAAACAATACATACAAAATGTATACTCTTTTTGATCAATTACAATCCTAACACATACTTTTGTTTCATGAACCTCATAGTCATCTACGTAATAGAGTTCCAAAAAAAGGGCCTCCCACATGTACACATTCTGCTATGGCTAGAAGAACACTGCAAATGCAGCACCCCAGCTCAAATAGACGACATCATCTCAGCAGAAATCCTATCTCAGGCGGAAGATCCAGAAGGCTACAAGGTAGTTACTGAGTTTATGTTACACGGCCCATGTGGTAAAGATGCCAAGTACGCTCCATGCAATATAGAAGAAAAATGTTCAAAAACATTTCCCAAAGGCATTCAATGAAGAGACAATAATTGATGCAGACGGTTATCCTATTTACCGTAGGCAGGATAACAAATCATCTGCAACGAAGGGAAAATTCAAGTATGACAACAAATACATGGTCCCTCACAACCGATACCTTTTGCTGAAATATCAGGCACACATTAACGTCGAATGGTGCAACCAGTCAAAGGAAATAAAGTACTTATTCAAGTACTTAAACAAAGGTCCAGATAGAGCAACCATCGTGATAGAGGAAAACGTAAAAGCCGAGCCTCATGTACAAAGAAAAACAGTCACCGAGGTGGACGAAATAAAGAGTTACTTGAATTGCCGATATTTGGCTCCATGTGAAGCAGTATGGCGGCTTTTTTCATTTGACATACACTACTCATACCCCTCAGTCATGAAACTAAACTTTCACCTGCCCAATCAACACATGGTAACCCTGCGGGATTCGGACCACTTGCCTGCTTTGCTCCAAAGGGAGGGGATCGATGTAACGATGTTTACTGATTGGTTTGAGTTAAACAAGCGTGACCCAGCAGCTAGAACGCTAACTTATGCTGAAATACCCAAACGCTATGTATGGCATGAGAAGCTAAAGCTATGGAAACCAAGGAAACAACAAAAATGTATCGGTCGGATTGTTTATTCTAGCCCAGCATCAGGTGAACGATACTACCTCCGAATGTTGTTGAATGTTGTAAGAGGGCCCAAAGAATTTACAGAACTCATGATAGTTAACAAACGACCATATACAACATTCAAAGAGACATGCTTCGCATATGGTCTGCTTAATGATGACAAAGAATGGACACACGCTATATCCGAAGCAAGCTTCTGGGCATTAGGCCCACAACTACGCGACCTCTTCGTCGCTATTCTGATTTTCTGCGACGTAAGAAGACCATTAAAAATGTGGAACGAAAACTAGGAAGCCATGTCAGAAGATATTCTACATATAAAGAGGAAACTTTTTAAATACCCTGAACTGGAGCTTAGCAACGAACAAATCTAGAACTATTGCATCATGGAAATCAAAGAGTTGCTAAACAGACATGGCCGAGATTTGTCAGATTTTCCCGATCTACCAAAACCTAACCTAAAATTGGTAACAAACATGGATAATTGTTTGATCAGAGAAGCTCTGACCTTTGATACGAACAAAAGTAAGACTGGACACCAACAGCTTCACGCGTTATTAAACCCAAAACAACGCTTAATCTATGAGCACGTTCTGCACTCTGTGTATAACCAAGAGGGAAAATTTTACTTTGTCTATGGGCCAGGCGGAACAAGCAAAACATTTCTCAAAACTATAATGGCAAGGTTAAGGTCAAAAAGAATGATTGTGCTTGCGGTTGCATCCTCAAGTATCACATATAATACATATTCACTATATAATCCTCACATTTTACCTAACGAATGATCCCATAATAAATGTATACAGACTCAAGTACTAAAAGTTGTTTACATCTCAGGAATTACGTCATTACTATTTCCAGACGGGAGAACGGCACAAAGCAGATTTGTAATACCTCTAGAGTTAATGGAGAACAACACATGCAGAATAAAACAGAACACACACTTAGCGGAGCTTATGCAACAAGTTCAGCTTATTATTTGGGATGAAGCATCGATGACGCAGAAATATGCATTTGAAGCGTTAGACAAAACATTAAGGAATATACTTGGGTATAAGAATCCCCAAAAAAGAAACCAGCTGTTTGTGGGTCTAACAATATTATTAGGTGGCGACTTCCAAATTTTTTTACCAGTAATCCCAAAAGGAAAACGCACAGACATTGTTCAGTCGTGCATAAACAGATCACAACTGTGGAAATATTGCAAGGTGTTTACACTTACATGGAGCATGAGGGTTAATGAGTATTATGACAATGGCGAGATTGATACCCGAAAACAAGATTTCAATAAATGGGTTTTAGCTGTAGGCGATGGTACCGTGCCGGCGAAAAAAAACAAGGAGAAGATGAGGCAACCTGGATTGAAATTCCAGAGAGGTTCCTAATCAAGCATGTTGTCCAAGAAATGTACCTTGATTTCACTACTAGGCAGCACGATGATGACTATCTAAAAGAACGTGCAATCCTAACTCCCAGGAATGATGACGCAGACGCAATTAATGCGTATATGTTTAAAAAATTGGCGGGTGACACTGTCACCTACAATAGTGCTGACGAAATTTGCAAGGCCTCGATAGATACACTAGAGCAACACAAACCCAGTCGAGTTTTTGAACAGCTTAAACTTCCCAGGCATGCCACCGCATTCTCTATGCTTAAAGAAAGAACTCCTCATCATGCTCATACACAACGTTAACCCAATCAAAGGCCTATGCAATGGAACTCGGCTTATCATCACTAAGCTAGGCCAGTTTGTAATCTGGGCAAAAATTCTAACCGGTTCACATGTGGGAGACCACGTACTAATACACAGGATAATACTCACGTCGACACAATCAAAATGGCCATTCGTGCTAAACCGGCGACAATTCCCTATCAGGCCATGCTACGCGATGACGATTAACAAGAGTCAGGGGCAGTCGCTTAATCATGTTGGCCTCTATTTACCCAACCCTGTGTTCAGCCATGGCCAGCTTTATGTCGCACTTTCTATAGTCACAGACCCTCAAGGCCTGAAGATACTAATGATACCAGATGAAACCAAGGAACTACACAATCACACCCGAAACATTGTTTTCAAAGAGACATGCAACAACCTTAAATAACAAGTCAATCTATTATTTCAGTTTTGCTTTATTGTTCAGTTGTGCTCTATTGTTTACAAGGCAAATTACATTTTAGCGTTAGACTTTAAAAACCTATTTACCCAAACAAACTGTGCTGGAATTAAAGCACATAACAAAATACCATCATATTAGCTAATTAGAAAACTAACATGTAAAGCAGATCCTCAATAGCTCTTTAATAAAAAACAGACTACGCGACAAAAGTATCTTCGATACCCTTACCAATCAGGTATTCATACCAAAAGTTATCAAAAGATTCCTACAGCCAGGATATAATAGTCAGTAATATATTGAAATTGTTGCAAACAGATTAAGCATATATCAGTTGACCTACATAAAAGTGATGCAACAATATATGCCAAAACAAAACTCAGATACCACAATGAACATGTTTCAATGAAGATGTGCATTTACATGTTTCGTACTGTCACCTACAATATCTCTCCCTCTAAAATATACATTGCAGTCTAAATTAATTAGGGGCTGTTTGGCATTGCCTTTTCATTAGAATAACCTAATATTCCCTGCATTATCCGATGATAATGATCATCATAATAAGTGATACATTTTTAAAGTAACTATCAACAAATTATCATTCTAAAGACTTTCTGCACTGTCAACTACACATATGGAACCACATTTAAAATCAAAATACTTATAAACAAAAACAACCCAAATAATCTAACTTATACCATCAATCAATAGGCACCACTTTTCAAACTAATAATGCTCATTCTTCAACACACCTAAAATCTACTTCGTACTATTCATAAACAACAACACATCAAATGAAGCAACAAACACTACACTTGAATCAATATTTCAACAGATTTTCCATACCTTTATCAAACACAATCAAAACATTAAACAAAACCATCACCATTGAAATAAACAAACAATTATAATAAGGCATAATTAATAAAACAAAACCATCTAACATAATAAAAGTACTTTCTTATTCATAAACCATAATACCATCCATACATCTTTCTAACTGAACATAAGCTTCAAACACACATTGGAAACCCAAAAGACTACACAAACTAAAACCATAAACACCAGAACAAAAGATAACCACCCCCTGACCTAAACACCATTGTCATCGCCATCCAATATCTCCACATCAATCTCTAGGGTGTCAATGTCATCCAAAGCTTTCGCGATCAAATCATTCAATGCCACAAGCTTGCTCTCCTCCCCACGCTTAGCATCCTTCGCAGCCAATAAACCATTATAAACTTCATCCTGATTCTCCATGGCCTGGAGTTCAGCAACAAGAGCAGTCATCTGAGCAATACAACCCCTAACTGTATTAGCTTCTTCACGCATGCGCGTCACAAAAACGACGGGTTTCGGCAATCTTCTGATCAAGGAAGAATCTCATGTAGCATGGAACTGAAGTTTCCCCATTAAAATCAATTAGATCATCACTAACACGCCTAGCAATGATGTTTTCAGGCCCTGGAGCAGCCATTGGGAATGAAAAGTAGTTGAAGATAAATTGAAAGGGTTAGAAATTGGGGGAAGATTATAGAATGAAAGAGAAGATAGTAAATTGAGGGAAGACTAAGCCATTTATATACACAAATTTGTGGTGGAGAATCACCCTCCAAAACCATCATTGCGAGAAACTCAAACGGCTAGGGCATAAATCAATCTAAATGCCCATCATCTCACATATACAGGGAAAACATTAATTTTCAATTCCCTAACAAACACAAACTAAACACTCTATGTTTATAAACCAAACAAACCAAACCCCCACACTATAAAAATTGCCCAAACAAAACCCCTTATAAGTATAATTTAAACCATGAAACAACCCTCAAGTACAAATTCAAATACATTTAACCACTACACACGTGTTTGGCAGTTTTGTCCTACAGTTTTTTAAAATGACACTCAACACGTAATACATTCAAGCTAATGACATAAACATATGCTAAACAAAACATCGTCACAACATCACAAACTCTATATTACAACATTCGAGAATCAAACACTTAAAACAAACACCGTACAAGTAAAAGTATGATTTTACTAAAAAATGAAGCCTGGTGCAACGCACGGGCTCGAACGCCTCGTATATATAAAGATTGAATATAAATATTTATTGTGGAGGCTTCAAGATTTGTAAGGCAAGCTTTAAAATGTGTACAATTTCATGTTAATAAATGGTCTAATTGATGGTTAAGTGTTGTAACCCATGCTTTGAAAAGTGTACAAATTATCTTATATATTGAGTCCTATATATTTAATGTTAAGTATTAGTATACTTTTAAAGCAATGTTATTCCAAAAGTTTTACATTTATTGTTATAAACTTAAACTCTACTTAAATAAATAAGTTATGTCATCCCAAAAGTCTCAAATTAACTAAATTCAATGCAAATTTTAAATACTAACAATTTACATATAAAACTCATTTACAATCTCTTCTCACTGCTCACACTTTCATCTCACTCCCACACTCTCATCTTACTTTGCCTTTCTCCCTTCCTCCTAAAATCTTTAAATGATAAAGAGTACTTACATCTAAAGGCTTTTGTTTATGTAAGGTCTTTTTTCTGGTGTAGTTTATCCTCAAAGGGTATTCATAGCCGGATGTTTTTTTTGTGGCATATCTTACATATTTACCCAGGTTCAAGGTGAGCATTTTTTTTGTTGTGTTTTTCTTTCAGATTTGCACTTGCGGTGAGTTGTAGGTCAGTATGTGGATATAGTTGTTGTTTGGTGTGTTCTATGATTATATGTTTAGTGATTTTAAGTTTAGATCTCTTCTTATTGTTTGATTTTGTTAGTGTTGAATCTTAATTATCTTTTATAACGTGTTTGTTGTGTGTTGCAGTGAAGATCGGAGTACCAGGATTGGATGAATATTTGCAGCCGAGAATGAATTGATTTCCCCACATTTGTAAGGCAAGCCTTTTTCTTATGTATTGTTATATAGATTTCTCAATCAATTTATGTACTCATAGTTTACAAAGCAAATCGAAAGTTTACAACAAGTAGCAAGTTTGAGTGTTTCTGCTTGGTTGGTTATTTTAATTTGATTAGGATTTTATTTATCTAGGTAAATAACAATGTTTCATGTGTGTTTATGTTGTGTTTCAATGGGTTGATGATGGTGTGTGTGACAACCCGAGAATTTCCGTTCAATAAGTTAGCCGTTTCCGTGTAGTAATTTAAATTTTTAAATGTTTCGTTTAGCTTTACCGTTTAACCGGGAAGTTGTTTCGTTATTATCTGAGAATAGTCTCCGGGAGCGAACCGGGACACCAAACGTTGTAGTATTTTGGCAATATCCGCGTTTTTATGTTTTAAAGCAATATTTAAAATTTCGTAATTTTCCGTGTTACCGTTACTCGATTCGTTATTTACGTGATACGTGTTTAAATTATGCATATACATGTGCATGCAAAGTCTTGGAAATTAATTCACAAAAGAGCACTAGTGTATCTAGTAAGTAGGAAAATATTTTTGGTCCCTACTTTGGCCGATATACATAAAACCAGCTTACAACATACATTGCATGCATTAGGTTCATTTTTTTCATTTTGCTACAAGTTAACTAGTCAAACCAACTTCCTACATAAGGGCTTGCACCATGTCCTTGCTAAACTCCCATTTGAGGATCAAATTGGTCCCCTTGTGCCTTGTCCTCTCCTAACCCACGGCACACACTAGTGTGTGTGTGTGTGTGTGATTTTTGTGTTATACATAAACCCTTAACCTCATTTCTCATTTCATTCACACACATACACTTTACATTTACACTCTCTTTCTCTTTTTCTTTCTTCTTTGCCGAACCAAAACACACACCCAAATCCCTTCAATTTTTAATATTTTGTTCATCCATTGATGATTATTATTCGTTTTAGATTGTTAGTTCATCCGCGTAATTTGTAAAACAACGTTTGGGTTGTTTTTGATTTCTAATCCACCTTTCGTCGTGTTTCTTTGTAAGTCATCTTTACTTTTTATATAAGTTGTACTTTTGCATTCGTATGATCATCCCGAACAAGGTGTACAAAGCAGATCGTTGTAAAAATCATTATCTAGTTTTCTATAAAACTACAAGTCTCAAGGTTTAATATTTTGTTTTTAAATGGAAGAAAATAAAAAGTAGTTGTACTTTTGCATTTAAAAGTTCATTGTGATTATGTTGATATATATATATTGCTATTGCTACGGCTATATCGTTTACTTAAAGATTTATCGTATGTTGAGTTAAATATCGTTGGCGAAAAGATTAAGTAGATGTTGGATTTGTTGTAAGCGTAAGTTGAATGTCAAAGAGGGTTAGGTTTAGGACGGACTTGTTGTGATATTTGAGGTGTTGTCGAAAATATACCGGATATACTTGCGAGTCAATAAAAGACGTACTTTGTAAAATAGATAGTTTCACGAGTCGAGGTTGATAAAAATGGAAAGTCTATATTTTTAGAAAGGTCATGCCAAAATTTCGTAAACTTTTTAAAAGCGTCAAAAATATGCTTTTATTATCAAACTTATGGTAAAATATAGAAAAACGTAAGTGTCGAGTTTGGGTCAACATTTTTAGTTATCGAGTCAACGTTGATGTGTCGGGACACTAAGAGACGAAATACACTAAAAGACGAAATACACTAAGAGATGAAATACACTAAAAGACGAAATACACTAAAAGACGAAATATTTTCTAAGATGTTTTGAAGTGTCGAGGCTTGTCAAAACTTATAACTTTCGAAAGTACGTTTTAAAAAGGGGATACGCCGTGTCTACTCGTGCTCGGATGATCAGTTCTTGCGTTAAGCGTTATTCGTTGTACATCAATCTTAAACGACCGACTAAATATAGGTTTGTCACTAGAACCGTAGATTCATTTTCACTTGAAAGATCCCTTTGATCCACTACCCGTCAATAAGGTAAGTTCATAGCCCCACACTTTTACTCGTTTGAATAAATGTTTTATAACAATAGGGGTGAGAAACTGCTTCTTTAAATGGAACACAATAACTTTTTTTTAAAAAAAACCCCGTGAGATTTTCCCTGTTTATACGTGTTGCCTAAGTAGCTGTTAGACCCCTACTTATCTTACCAGCCCCGAACAATCATGAACCTGTCAATCTCTCAGACTGGAGGACCGGTCGAGGTGAGCCGAAGATTAAATAGATCTATTGGGACTAATTATCCCTATCCGGGTGAGTAGCGCTCACTAACCCCCACTGAGGGCTGCACCGATAAACGTATATATGTCATGACGTAACTGGTTAGGATGTCTTTGTCGGAACCACCATGGAATGGGCGACACAAATACTTAAAGGCAATGTACATGCTAACACGTAATTAGCTTCAGTGACATGATCTTAGAACAACGTAAATCACCTTATTATGTAGATGTAATATGTTATAACTCTCGCAATAACAGTGTTGAATCTTGTGGTCCAACTATAAAATAAACGTTTGACTAAACCTATGTATTCACATCAAACTTTATGTTGACGTTTTAAGCCTGTTTTTCTCCAGTGCTTAGCATGGATGCCTTGTTGATTGACTTATGTGAACGTACCTATTTTGCCTGTACCGGTTTACCAGAGATTATCGATGTCTTCTTTAAAATATTGTTTAACTTATTTCACTGTCCGCATTTAACTTTGAATCTCTTAAATTTAATCGAAGTAAAAACTTATATATTATTCTAAACCCTTGCAACGGCGTTTAATTTTTAAAAACCGTACCCTTAGAGGTTGTATCTTTTAGCTTTGTACTTGAATGCCATTAAAGACCACGCTCCAGAGCACGTGTTGCGTCCCAGGCCCATCTGGGGGGGACAAGTTTGTATCAAGACAAAGGTTATAGAGAAAAGGTAGTATATAAACTAGGGCTGGACTATAACCTGTATGGTGATCCTACGTGATTATGTGCCTTACGTGACCTTACATAGTACGTATACATAACAAAGTGCTACAAATTAATACAGCTTACGTATTAAATACTAAGTAAAACATACAATTTCTAAGTTTTTTCTTATTTTGTGGTGATTTTCATCCTCTCATGACGTGCTCGATGACTCCTCATTCATAGTTCATTTTTGCATTCATCCAGTTACCCATTCACCCATTCATATGTTTGCATCATGCATGGTTGATATAAAGATGAAATTTTATATGAACTTTGCTTTGTGCAGGTTATGGCTATTTTCAGTTATTATCTCGATTTCTTCTGATTCACAGAGGACAAACCACCATTACCAGCTACCTCACTATTTTTATCATCGGATGATGACACCACAGACAGTGATTCACCAGATACACCACCATCACCTACTCATGGTACGCCTTTCACTAAAATTACCTCTTCTACCCAAAGATCACCTGTCATACCTCGTCGTCGAGTTATGATTCTAGCATCTGGACAACCTATTCCCCATGGTTGACCGTACCGCTACCATCTTAATGGGCCGGTACACATGATGACTGCGAGGAAGAGGGTTGGACCATTACCCACTCATCGTTTAGGGGTCGTATTGTTGTCTTCTTAGACCATGAGAAGGCACATCCTTCTCTGGCATCGGGGGGTCGGTTTATCCTATTAACATAGACCATCTATCTTGTTTAATTTCTTCTATTCATTCTATTATCGATCCAGTTCATATCAACTATAAACACAATTATTATATGCAACCATTATCAAGTGATAGTTGAGTTGGTTACTTGTTTGCTTCCTATCTTGTGTTGTTGATCTGAGAAGTAACACGCCCCGGACCCTTATTCCGCTGCGACCCAAATTTGGGGGTGTTACACAACCTATTCCTCAGACCGTACCACTACCATCTTAATGGGCCGATACATATGATGACTGCGAGGAAGAGGGTTGGACCGTTGTCAGATCATTCTTCACCAGATTTACCGAGAACTTCTGCGGGGCCATCTCGCAAGAGACGTAGGTCCCCCACGACGTCTGTGCCTACGTTATCACCTGTATCCAAAGCTTTATCTCCTGTCCGTGCTGATTTGATACCATCACCTAAGAGAGTTAAGGATTCTGGTTATCTGGCAGATGTAGAGATTGATCCTAGAGAGATTAGTTTAAGGGATGATGCTATTACCAGGGTTAGTGATGAGCCTCATTTAGAGCAGGATATTGATCCAGAGATTCAGGCAGAGATTGACGAGTGTATTGCTTATGCAGATGCTCTTAGGGATAGAGGGATTGATGCTAGAGTTGTAGTTGAGGCTGTTGATCGAGATGAGACAGAGACGGGTGTGAGAGGCCCGGTTAAGGTCAGAGTTGAGAGGGTTACGCATCCTGTGATGCCAGAGGATATTCCTGAGCCTGCTCAAGAGGGAGCAGTAGAGGCTACGTATGAGACATTAGGAGATTTGGTTCAGAGGTTCCATGATCACACTCAGGCTATCCCAGTCCATCGTATACAGGCTATTGAGGGAGTTCAGAGAGAGCAGGGACACATGATTGTTGGGGTTGAGTCGGCAGTTATTGCTTTGACTAAGAGGATTGCTGAGTTGGAGAGGGATAACAAGAGGCTTAGAGGCACCGCGAGTGTTGAGAGTCAGAGAGTTGACCGACTCCAGCGCGGCATGTCACGTATGCAGAGAGAGTTGAGGCAGATGCGACGACTTCGATTTTATGATCGAGTGAGAGTTGGTAGACTTGAGGCGTGTGCTAGGAAGCACATGGGCTACCGTCCTTAGAGATGTTCGTTAGTATTGCAGCATTGAGTAGTAGCGTTTAGTGATAACCGTAGTGTTAGAACTCGTATTTTCTATATTTTGAAACGTTGTGATGTAATCACTAATGTTCGATGATATGAAATTGATATTTATCTATGATATGATGTCATGATTTGATTTACTTATGCTCTTGCGTCATGCATTATGGGATTTCCGTGAATATATTTTGATCATGTATTTTCTATGTGATTAACCGTAAATTTTATTTAATACCGTTAGTGATCTCGCATCACCTAGAAATCTCATCGAGTGTTATGTTGATATGTTGTAGGAAGATGCCTAACACCCGATCTGGAGCGTCCATGACTCATGAGGAGGTTGAAGAATTGGTTACCCGCCGAGTAGCTGAAGAGATGGAGGCTCGTGAAGCCGCAAGGACCCTTGAACCCCTGAATGAGAATGGGGATGAACAAGAAGGCGAGAACGGAGGAAATGGAAATGGAGGAAACGGAGGAAATGGAAATGGAGGAAATGGAGAAAACGGAAATGGAATAGAAATGTGGAAAAAAAAAAAACATGGTATAGAACAAATGGAAGGTTCATGGCCGTGGATCTAGAGTGCACTTTCCAAGACTTTCTTGAAGTGCAAGCCAAATAATTACTCAGGTACTAAAGGTGTTGTTGGATTGACCATCCCTCTGGTTTGATAAGATTGAGACTGTTATTCAATATCAATAATTGTCCATAATCGAAGTACCAAGTGAGATATATGCTACATGTCACCACTGCAGATATAGCTTTGACCTAGTGGAACTCGCATAAAAGAACCATTGGAGTTGAAGGCGGCATATGCCATGAATGGTTGAACAATGAAGTTGATGACCAAAAGTGTAAACTGTCCAAGGAAATGAAATCTAGAAGATGGAGACTGATTGTGGAATTTTTTGACCGTAGAAAGAAACGACTTTAATGAAGTAGTTTGGAAATGTTTTGTGGTTGCGTGACTGCTTACACTCAAAGGTTTCAGGAGTTGATTTGTTGTGTACTAGAATGGTCCCTGATGAAGAGGACAGAGTGGAGAGGTTTATTGGAGGATTACCGGACAACATTCAAGGGAAATGTTGATTGCTTGAGCTTACATTACTGTTAATATACTACGAATCCATCCAACTCTAGGGATCGATAAAAAAAAGCGCATTGCTAACCATTGATGGACAAGAAGTCCACAGTTATGCTACTTGTAAGTGAGTACAGATATAATTAAGATAGGAGGATGGCACGTTACCAAAGGATAACCGTGGACAGCAACCACCGTTTAAGAGGCAAAATACTAGTGGACAGAATGTGCCAGAGCCTTATACGGCTGTGGAACAACTGAAAGAAGAGATATGCTGGATCCCACATGAACCTACTTACAATAAGGTGCAAGTAGCACCATGAAGGGTTGTGTGCTAAGAGGAGTGGAAACTGTAAGAGTTGGACCATCCAGACAAGGGAATGTAGGGCTTTCTATTGCTCCAAAACACACAGAGGGCTCCCAGTTGTAAATCAGCAGGGTATTGATATGTTATAATTTAGGAAGACCAGGACATTTGCATGAGGGATTTGTCCTAAAGCTGAGGAATCAACCGTGAAACCAAAAGACAAGACACAAGAATGGAAACAAGAATGAAACCATACTAGAGGCTAACGAACTACGGCGAGAGCTTAGGCCATTGGTAGATGAGGAACAAACCCCTGATTCCAACATTGTCATGGTACGTTTCTTCTCAATAACTGCCGATTCCCTTATATCTATGTTAATTCGATTTCGGGGGCCGATTGAAGTTTGGTGTCGACTACCATATATTGCTTTGCATGAGTTGTACAAAAAACCAACCACTTAGACACAAGTTAGTCCGTAGAACATTTCGATGGAAGAATTTTACAGAAAACAAATATTGATCTTATAGGTAGCACTTATGATTATTAGGTTCATCCGTTCTACAAAGATCTAATGCCCTAGAGCTTGGTATTTTGAACTCATCATAGTATGGTTGGATTTGGCGAAATACCAACGCTTTTGATCGTCTTGTGAATGAGAAGGTTGTTCGTATCCTTATGGGAAATGAGGTGTAGAATAATTCGAGTGATAATACGACAGTGGAAGTAAGTAGAATATCATATCGTGCACAAAACCCAAAATATATAGAGAAAGAATGTACAAGTATATCTGCACAAGTTACGACCAAGAAAGCAGAGGATAAGGTCGGAGGAGAGGCGACTTTGAGGATGTGCCAAACGTACGAGAATTTCCATAATCCTTTCCAAAGATTTGCCTGAGGTTACCCGGTGCCTACGCTCTACATGATGAATTTCACATCGACTTACGTCCTTGTGCATGCAACCTGTAGCACGAGCACCGTAACGAATTAGCACCACCAAAGGCAAGAGTTTGTCTACTCATTTTTTTACAAGAACTTTCTGACAGAAGGATTTATAAGGCCTAGTTCCTCACATGCGCCACACCGTTTTGTTGTTTAGAAAAAGATGGTTCTTATCGTACTTGAGATGGGACTATCGTAAACTGGATACAAGCATACTGTGAAGGATCGCTATACCCACTTCCGAAATCGACATATTTGTTTGATCAATTGCAAGGATCAAGAGTCACACTAAGATATCGACCTGATATCAGTTATCAATCAACTCAGAGTTCGCGAGGGAAGACATTTAAAGACAGCATTTAGGACTCTCTAAGGTCGCTAATCGAAAATAACACGCAGTTCCAAGTAATGCCGTTTGGTATGACTAACGCATCGGCAGTCCTTCATGGACTTGATGAATAATGGTTGCAAAACCATATCTGGATAGATTCGTGATTGTATTCATCGATGATATTTTGATCTACTCCAAAAGCAGAAAGGAGCATGAAGGACATCTTAAGTTGATCTTGAATTTATTGAAGAATGAAGAATTGTACGCCAAGTTCTCAAAATGTAAGTTTTGTTTTGACGGTATAATTTCTTGGGTCACGTGAAAAGATAGTGAATGAATTCACGTTGTCCCCGCGAAGATTAGAGGCAATCAAAGATATAGGGCGTCCACCCAAGACACCCACCGAGATTCGTCAATTTCTAGTTTGGTTTTTGGGTGGGTGGCCGATACTCTACGACGATTTATCGAAGGCTTTTCAAAAATGCTAGACCTATGACGAAACTGACTCAGAAAAGCATGAAGTTTGAATGGAGAGAAAAAGAAGAAGCTGCATTCTAGTTGTTGAAGCAAAAGTTATGTAGTGCGCCAATTTTGGCTTTACCAGAGGGAAGTGAGAACTTCGTGGTATATTGCGATGCTTCGCATAAAGGTTTGGCCGGTTTGATCAGAGAGAGAAGGTCATAGCTTACGCATCCCGCCAACTCAAGGTTCACGAGAAGAACATATAACCCACACACGAGCCTAGACATGGTGCATAGTGTTTGCCCTGAAAATGTGGAGACATTATCTGTACAGTACCAAGTGCGTTGTGTTCACTGATCATAAGAGTTTGCAACACATACTCGACCAAAAGGAGCTGAATATGAGGCAAAGACGTTGGTTAGAATTGTTATGCGACTACGACTGTGAGATTCGATATCATCTAGGAAAGGCGAACGTGGTGGCTGATGCCCTGAGTCGAAAGGAAAGAAGCAAGCCGCTACAAGTTTGAGCCTTGGTTATGACTATAGGGTTAAACCTTCCTAAGCAGATTTTGAGTGCTCAATCGGAAGCCAAAAAGGAAGAGAACTTCATCAACGAAGATTTGCCGTGGCATGAATGAACAAGTTAAAACTCGCGCTGCCTACAGAAACCGTTAATGCTTAACAATCAAAGTCTGGATTCCGTATCTTGGTGATTAAGGCCTTGATTATGATGATATCGCATAAGTCAAAGTATTCCATCCACCCTGGATCGGAAAAATATGATCAGGACTTGAAGAAAGTTATATTGGTGCATAACAAGAAAGCAGAGATGTGCCACTGTATGTCAGCTCAAGTTTAACATATGCAAAATGGTTAAGATATGAATATCAGAAACCATCTGTTTGATGGTTCAACCAAGGATCCCACAATGAAATGAGAACATACAAAGGACTTTGTGACTAAACTACCTAAGACGTCGACTAGTCAAGACACGATTTGGGTAATCGTTTGATCGCTCCACTAAATCATGCTCATTTCTTACCTATGAAGAAGATGACACTTAGAAAAAATTGACAGAACATACTTGGAAGTAAGTAGTCTCAAAGCATGGAGTACCGTTTAGATCATCTCTGAATGCGATGGAAAATTTACTTCACAATTTTTGGAAGCTCTACAAAAAGCATTAGTACTCGCTTGGATATGAGTACACACCTACTCGCTAACCATCCAGAGACCGATTTACAGAGTGAGAAGAACATTCAGATTGTTGTAGAGTATATGATACGTGTCTGTGTACACGACTTTGAAAGTTGGGATAAAACTTACCGTTGGTAGAATTTTCGTATAACAACAGTTACCAAACCAGCATTAAGCTGCTCCATTCGAGGCATTGTATGGGCGTAAGTGTCGATCACCCATTTGCTGGGCTGAAGTTGGGGACAGTCAGCTCACTGGCCCAAGATCATCCACGAGACAACCGAGAGAGAATAGTTCAATCAAGAGCCATATCCAGCGCCGTGAACGTCAAAAGAGGCTAGTGCCGATTTAAGAGGAAACCTCTTTAGTTTCAAGTATGGAGATAAGTGTCATGCTGAAAGACTCTCCTTGGAAGGAGTGATACGTGTTTGGCAAACGGGGAAAGCTGAACCCTCGTTACATTGGACCTTTTAAGATCATTGCCAAAGTAGGAATTGTTGCCTATCGTCTAGAACTTCCAGAGAAGTTGAGTAAGTTTCATATGTACTTACACAATCGAAATTGAAGAATGCATGCTGATGAACCTCTTTGTTAATACGTTTGATGAAATCTCTTAGTGGAACGACAAATTGAATTTCATCTAAGAACCTGTCTATATTATGGACCGTAAGGTTAAAGCGACTGAAGCAGATCCGTATCTGATTGACAAAGTACGGCAGGAACACCAAGAGAGGATCCTGATTCCCCTGGGAGCGGAAGACCAAATGAAAAGAAATACCGCATCTTTTCACCAACTCTGGCCCGCTTCATAGGTATTTCGTCCTTAATCTTTGAGTAAAAGCTTCTTTAATGGGGAAAGAATGTGACAACCCGAGAATTTCCATTTAATAAGTTAGCCGTTTCCGTGTAGTAATTTGAATTTTTAAATGTTTCATTTAGCTTTTAAAACGTTTAACCGGGAAGTGCCTTTCGTTATTATCGAGAATAGTCTCCGGGAGCGAACCGGACACCAAACCGATGTAGTATTTTATGGCATAATCCGCGGTTTTTAATGTTTTAAAGCATATTAAATTTTGTAATTTTTCGTGTTACCGTTACTCGATTCGTTATTTACGTGATACGTGTTTAAATTATGCATATACATGTGCATGCAAAGTCTTGGAAATTAATTCACAAAAGAGACACTAGTGGATCCTAGGAAAGTGGAAAATATTTCAGTCCCCCTTTAGCCTATACATAACCGTGTTACCAACACACTAAATGCATGCATAATTATTCATTTTTTTTTTGAATTTTGCTACAATTAACTAGTCAAACCACATTCCTACATAATGGCCTTGCACCAATGTCCCTTGGCTAAACTCCCATTGAGGATCAAAATGGTCCCCGTTGTCCTTGTCCTCCAACTCCTAATCCACGGCACATACTAGAGTGAGTTGTGTGTGTGGTGATTTTTGTGTTTATACATTAACCCTTAACCTCGATTTCTCATTTCATTCACACACATACACTTTAACATTTACACGCTCTTATTCTTTATTTCTTTTCTTCAGTGCCGAACAAAACACAAAACCAAATCCCTTCATTTTAATCATTGATCAAACATCCACTTGAAAAAATTGTTCGTGTTGATTGTAGTCTTCATTACCTGTTAATTTGTAAAACAACGTTGTGGTTGTTTTTGGATTACTAACCACCTTTCGTCCGTGTTTCTTTGTAAGTCATTTTTACTTTTCATATCAGTATGTACTTTTTGCATTCGTATATCATCCGAACAAGTGGTACAAAACGGATCGTCATAAAAATCATATTCATAGAGCATAAGTCCTAGTTTTACTATAAAACTACAAGTCTCAAGTTTAATAGTTTGATTTATAAAAGGGAAGAAAATACAAAAGAAGTTGTTACTTTTGCATTTAAAAGTTCATTGTGATTATGTTGATATATATATTGCTATTGCTACGGCTATATCGTTTACTTAAAGATTTATCGTATGTTGAGTTAAATATCGTTGGCGAAAAGATTAAGTAGATGTTGGAGTATTGTATGAAAAGCGTAAGTTTGAATGTCGAATAGGGTTAGTTTTAGGACGTACATGTTGCGATTCATTGAGGTGTTGTCTGAAAATATACCGATAACTTGCTAGTCAATAAAAGAATTACTTGTAAAATAGATAGTTTCCACGAGTCGATGTAGGATAAAAATGGAAAGTCTATATTTTTAGAAAGGTCATGCCGAAATTTTGTTAACTTTATAAAAGCGTCGAAAATATACTTTTATTATCAAACTTATGGTAAAATGTAGAAAAACGTAAGTGTCGAGTTTAGGTCAACATTTTTAGTTATCGAGTCAACGTTGATGTGTCGGGACACTAAAAGACGAAATACACTAAGAGACGAAATACACTAAAAGACAAAATACACTAAGAGACGAAATACACTAAAAGATGAAATACACTAAAAGACAAAATACACTAAAAGACGAAATACACTAAAAGAAGAAATACACTAAAAGACGAAATACACTAAAAGACGGAATATTTTCTAAGATGTTTTGAAGTGTCAAGACTTGTCAAAACTTATAACTTTCGAAAGTACGTTTTAAAAAGGGGATACGCCGTGTCTACTCGTATCTCGGATGAATCAGTTCTTTGCGTTAAGCGTTATATTCGTTGTTACATCAATCTTAAACGACGACTATATGATAGGATTGTACGCTAGAACCAGTTGAATTCAATTTCACTTGATTGATTCCTTTTTTGGATTCCACTACCCGTATAAGGTGAGTTCTTACCCCACTCCTTTTACTTGTATTGAATAAATGTTTTATAACATGTGAGGTGAAAAACATTGCTTGCTTTTAAACCTGGACACAATACTTTTACGTGCTAATTTTCCCTGTTTAACGTGTTGCCTTAAGTAGCTGTTAGACCACTAAGCCAATCTACTTACTGCCCGATACTATCATCTCTTGACTGGAGGACCGGTCGAGGGAGCGCGATATAGAATAAATAGATCTTTGGGACTAAATTTATCCCTATCCGGGTGAGTAGTCGCTCACATACCCATTGGGCGCCGATAACGCAAAAATGTCCATGTCGTACTGGTTATTTGTCTTATGGTCGGAACACCTGGAATGCAACCAAAAACATATAGCAATTGGTACAGCAACATGCGTAATTAGCTTTAGTGTCATGAGCTTAGGGTAACATAAATACCCTTTTATGTGAAGTTGTATCTGTAAAACTGACGCATACGTTTTAATAAATTGTTGTCCACAAAATAAGCGATTGAACTAACCATGAATTCAACTCACTTATGTTGACGTTTTAAGCATGTTTTTCTCAGGTGCTTAGCATGGATGCTGTTGATTGACTTATGTGAAGTCTATTTGCCTGTACCGGTTTACCAGAGATTTATCTATGTCTTTAAATACCGTTGTTGAACTTATTTCAGCTTCCGCATTTTAACTTTGAATCTCTTAAATTTAATCGATGTAAAACTTATTATTATTATTCTAAACCCTTGCAACGGTGTTTATTTTTAAAACGTACCCTTAGAGGTCGTTCTTTATGCTTTGTACTTGAGATGCTCAATAAAGTTACGCCTCCGGACACGTGTTCCGTCCAGGCCCAGTCTGGGGGTGTGAAAGTGTGGGACTTGAAGATATTGAAGATGAATGAAGATTTTAAGCTAGAGATAAGATGAAGATTTATAGATGAGTGGATGAAGATTGTAAAGCTATTTGAATACTTGGTAACAAAAAATTAAGATACTAAAGATATTAATGTTGAACAAAATCTCATCTTGTCTTACAAAATTTGGTACATGTTATAATTCAAGTATTTTGGATTTGTGTTGGAGTGTAATATTTTAGAATGAAAATTTGTGGGCAAACAAAATGAAAAAACAAAATAAAAAAAACAAAATTATTAGGATGATATAAAAGGGTTACGTCAATTAGTGTGTTAGATTGTAGGAGTAGGAGTAAGGAGGGTGGTTGGAAAGAAGCATGGGTTGTAACTGATGTGTTCCCAAGCAACCAATAAAATGTGTGTACTTTATGCTAGATGATTGTGTAAAGTCAAAGTTTTAGTAAAGAGTAAACCTATGGGTGTAGTGAACCGTGGTAGACCGGAATAGTTGTACTTATAGAGTATAACTAAGTTACATACTTACATCTCATTTTGTAACAATTGCATATTTGCATATTTCTTTCAGAATTCTTTTGCGGGTTGATATCAAAATTTACACTAAGTTAATTAAATACCAATAAAATTGAAACATAATTACATCTAACTACTACACCTTTAATAATTTAAATAAACCTTTTTGAGGGTTTGTGGAAATGGTTTTGAGTATTGTAGTTTTTTAGATGAAATAATATATCAATACGACCAGGAAAAATTTATTTAGAAATATCCACAAACACACTATGCCCAAAAAACCCGCAACATACCCCACAAATCAAAAAACCAATTCAACAGCAAGTAACCATGGATACAGAGAGTTCACAATATAAAATCACAAAAAAGCCTGTACCAACTCAATAGTGAGCAAAAAAAATATAATACAATGTTATATTAGAACAACTAGAAGGATACAACTGAACACATAACACTACATAAAAAAAATGCTTGGACCAGACACATAATTTTTTAAAAGAATAAATCATAGCACACTATTTGAAACGCACAAACTAAACCCTCGCACTTTCTGAAACGCACAAACTAAACCCCTTAAAATTATGTTTTAACCATAAACAACCCTCAAGAACACAATCCCTTACATTAGTGGACTAGGGACATAACGACCGCTTTTGGGCTACATTAGGTTTAGACAACGGTCGATAGGCATGTCAAACAACACCAACTCAAAACTAAAAAGGCGGAACATATCACGTATAAATTTATAGAATGATTCGCTTAATCAAACCCTATGCATCGCACGGGTGGTAACGCCTCGTTACATTATAATAGACACCAATGAGTAATGACACATTAAATTTTAGTATTAAAATAGATGTTATAAAGTTACATAATACAAATTTGTAGTTGTAAATTTAATCATAAACATTCAATTCTTACTAAGTTCAAATGAATATAATTATGGTATCTATACTTATATTAATACATTTTCTTTTTAAAACTATTAAAGCGGTAAACCGTCAAATACCGACTATAATTATATACCGCTAAAAGATCAAAATACGATAAAAACTGCATATTTGATATCCCGCTGCAAGTGAACTTCATTGTTGTATTACACAATGTTTAAGAGAGAAGTGCAAAAATCATCACTGTGGTTTGTCAAAAAACCGTCTCACGTCTCTCGTTAAATAATTATCCAAAACACATCCCTCCGTCAATGTTTTGGGACACGATACATGTAACACCCCCAAAATCAGGTCGCAGCGGAAAGGTAACAATGGGGTGCTACGTCAAAGTACAAAAATCAAGATATAGAAAACGACCTTAAATGGACGTTAAAAATAAGTTTCATTCGATGTCATTACAAAAGATCAGAGTTTTCACGTTAGGTCCCATAGTTTTGTTAAAAAGACATTAAGATTTTATAAGACAAAAGTTTTATTGAATTTAAGAAATCAGAATCCCTCTAATAGATATCCGTCACGGCTCCCATCCAAGCTTATACCTCAGCACCTAAGATTAAAACATGCTAAAACGTCAACAAAATTGTTGAGTGAATTCATAGGTTTAATATGAAATAACTTGGACCACGAGATTTAAGTTAATAAAAAACTATGAAACACATCAATAGTCCAACACTTAGTATTATTGCCGCAAATCCCAAGACAACAAGAACCTTAACGTAATAAGCTGTAATCAAACCAGTCACAGTTTGAGCTCAACAACGGATACAGATGTTACAAAACATCCTATGAATTTTCATCAATACAGAAGTTGCAAACCATCCAACGAATTTTCTTTAAATGTTAAATTCTTCAATGGTCAACAAGAAACCACAAAAAAGCCCCGACGGGGGATGGTCAGTCCCGATAGATATCTACCATAACACTAGCGTATACCCATCAGGTATTTTAACGTTCATATAAAAGGGGACGTTAAATGGAAATACTGTAACTTAGTAATAAAGTAAAATCAGGAAATATCATCAAGTTTTGAAAACACTTGTATCTAAAGAAATCAAGCATGTAAATCATCCCCATATTTTAATAAAGCAAGGAAGTAGAAATATGTGGCACGAACTCACCTCGAGTGAATGGTAATCAACAAGTATTCACAATAGAAAATGTGTCACGCTTACGATCGAATGCAACCTAATACAATATAGGTCGTATAAGTACTAAACACTTTGATTATTTATAGGTCGTATAGCTCATCATACTATCGTTCGGGCTATCATAATTAAGAGGTCATGTAGTGACGTATGAGGAGCTAGGACACTTTAAATCGTAAATCCAACAACTCGTCGATACGCCACCCCGAAGAGGCCTCATTATGAAACTCCCTAGTAATATAGTACTTTGATTAACTAAAACCACATATAATTCCTATATAGCTACATCACCATCTAATCGTTTTAGTAATATCTTATTAAAAAGAAAAAACTTTTATAAGTATACTTTCTAAAACTGACGTAACTTTCTCGATTTAAGCTGTTCATTCGTTTCTTATGACCACGCCTTCGTATAAAGACGAGTTATCAAATAAACATTTTCCTATAAATTGAGTTTTTCTGTGAATAGTGATTTTACTTTCATAACGTTACTTATTTATTTTTATAGATTTTAGTTATCGTAAATCTCGTAAATGTCTTAACTTATTCGTTTTAACTCCGTTTTTAGCGATTCTTTCGAGCACGTCTTCGTATTTAATAGTTTTATCGATTTATTGATGTTTTAATTTGTTAAAAATGCTAAACTTGCTGTTTGAATAATTTTTATAAAAAGTTTTTATAAAAATTCTTTTACGACTCCGTTTATTAACGTATAACTTGTTTTTACCGTATCTTTTTCGTTATTAATCCGTTTTTCGAGTTTCTTATCTTTTTGGAATCGTCATGAGATGTAGTATTTTATAAAAATATAAAATGAAGGCTTTATTTTTCGAATTAAAACAGCAACTTTTGAATATTTTTAGAAAAATATGTTTAAAACTAGTTTTTATAACTTTTTAGTTTAACCACTTTGTTACTAGTCCATTATAACACTTATTATCACATGTCTTACATCCTTAGAGTCTCTAGTCCATGATTTATTCAACCACATAACACATGAATAGGTGTACAAAATTATAATCACAAGCAGAAATATATTTTACATGTTTAAAAGTAACCTAATGGTGATTTCACTACATAGAACTTATATACACATAAAATGATAAATGTAAAGACATAAAGGGTTTTAGATAACCTTATGGTGATGTAATATGATAACCAACACAATCTAAACCCTTGTTTAGATTATAAACCCAAGCTTGCAAGATCTTGAAACCTTAAACCAAGTGAAACCCTAATTTAGCTTTTTCTTGTTTAATACTTGTAAAGGCTTAGCCAAACCTTCAAACCATCTTAGTAGGTCTTAGATATATAGTAGGAATGTGTGTAAATGTTTGTAGAAAATTTTGTATGGATTGAGTATGGTCCTTGTGGTATGCCGTGGGTTTTTAGGGGGGGGAGAGTTTTGTGAAAAATTTGCTAAGTGTTCAAGTGTATGAATGTGTTTCTATCTAGTGTAAATGAGATACAAGTATATAAGCTAGTCAAAAGTGAAATAGCAAGTCTTGGGACAAAGGGAGGAAATCATGGAAAGTCTTTGGTCAATACTTGAAAAAAATGGGTCTTGGTTCCTAAAAGATGAGAACATCTCATGAATTTAAGGAATGTGTTTTTCAAACTAGTCATATCTTTGTGTTCTTATCCCTAGCCGGCCACATACATGTATATACATAAGATATTTTGAAATTTTTGGGTATTGGGTATAAAAGTGGGTATTTGTTGAAGCGTAGAAAAGTTTTGGTGCTTCCGGGTATGCCTAAATGTATTTTATTGCGAAACGTAAACGTTTTACGCAACCAATAAAAATAAAATATAAAAAGTTTATTATTACTTTCGTAAAAATAATATATTGCTTGCTTGACGAAAACTTTAATTCGTTTGGTGTCCGTTTACGTTAATTGTTGATTTTTAGTTTACGCGATTTAACTTTAACTATTAAAATTAAAAGTAAACGCGTACGAGAAAAAAATAATTAGTAAAATAGATGACGTCGTAAATGACCTGAAAATACGGAATGTTACATTCGCAAGTCGCCATCATTGCTGTAGACGACACATAAAATTCAAAGCAAGGTAAAGGTCATTCATTTACACACTTTTACCATCTTCCTACAAGGTAGATACTCATAATTATTGTTGTAGACGACACGTAGTACTCTTTCAATTCAAACGCAATGAACATCATCAAGGTTGCAAATCAGTTATGGGATCTTCTTTGCACTCTTACAACAACTTATGTATAGTTTGGGACAAATTACAA